>OMNM01030790.1:14759-30472 GCA_900302745.1 Parablennius parvicornis
AGACTAGTATAAACCTCCAGCAGCTGAACTAGAAGATGGTCCAGGGTCCTGACGCAGACGAGAAGATGGTCCAGGCTCCTGAAGTAGACTAGAAGATAGTCCAGGGTCCTGAAGCAGACCTTAAAATGGTCCAGGGTCTTGAAGCAGACTAGAAGATGGTCCAGGGTCCTGAAGCAGACTAAAAAAATGGTTCATGGTCCTGAAGCAGACCTTAAAATGGTCTAGGGTACTGAAGCAGACTAGAAGACGGTCCAGGGTCCTTAAGCAGCTTCACTGTAATGTCATTAAATAACTATTAAATTACTAAATAAAAAAAACCTTATAAGTAAGGACTGTGTACTTTTCTTTGAAATGTTGGTCTGAGTTCAAACTGAGCTGAAGTTTGTTGTGTGAAGAGGAAACAAAACTCAGAATTGTGTTTTCTCGTTGTTGAAGTCCTACTTCACAGTAATTCTGACGTCAGACAGCTCTGATCTTTTTCAGGGTTCTACCATCTTGTCCTGGCCTGGTCAGTCTCAACCTATCAGGAAACCCGAGTGTCACCTCAGCAGGACTTCACAGTATCCTGACGTCAGTCCGGGAGGCTCGTCCAGCTCTGGCAATGCTCAACCTGCAAGGTAGGAGGACTTAAGAGAGCTTCCAGGTCTCAGGAGGATACCTTCATTTGGTTTGGTTTGTATTGACACCTGGACCAGAGTTCACTTCAAGGGCTCTGATCCACATCAAACAAGATCGCTTCTCTTTTTCTTCCCCCGAGCTCCCACACCCTCACATCAGCCCAACAGATATTTTCCAACTCTTCTTTGTGTGTCTGCTTCTTCTGATTCATGCAGTTGACTTTGTTTGTTTACCACCCATAATGCATTGCACTGTAAGTCACGCCAGCTGGTGGAAGGTCCACTTATCAAACAGGGCTGATGTGAATGTGTGTTTAGGGCTCATTCACACCAGCCCTGTTTGACCTCGACCGCAGTTCATTTTAGGAACTTTTTTGGCAAGTCTTCTTTGTTTAGTCAAGTGTGAACACTCCCTGAACTCTGGTCCACTTGAAAACGGGGGTCAGTTCACTTGCAAGTAAACTGAAGTCTGGTTCACTGACCAGAGACTATCAGTGGACTTTACGTGGAGCGAGAGGAAGTGACGTAGAGCACAATGCATTCTGGGTAGCAAACAAAATAGTCTAATAATGTGAATCCCAAGAAATAGAGAGGAAGACTCCTTGATATTTAGTGTTGATCTTGTCAACGGCAATTAAATGATTTCATGACGAAAACGAGATGGTGTCGATCTAAACAAGGCTCTTTGAAGACTGAGGGGCCGTCCACACGAGGACACTGGTTCACATAAACAAGGTGTTTTTGGCCTCTCATCCACACGATGCGGTGTTTTAGGAGCCCGAAAACGATTTTTTTTTTTTTTTTTTTAACACAAGTTCCAGAGTGGAGACATTCTGAAACCCGGCTCGGCGGAGGGGCGTGTGTGAGGTGTGGACGGCAAAGATGATCTTCTGTGGTAAAACGATGACCCCGCATCCCCCTCCTCACCGCGGTCCGCGATGTCATCTAATAACAACAACAGAGTACGTGTTGCATGAAGCTGCAGAAGCTACTGAGGCTAGCCGAGGAGGAACAGAGCCATAGACCTATATAACTTAGAGTTATACAGAAAACCATCGATATACAGAAGAGTATGAGCAGGAGTCTACTTCTAAATTTCTATGTGCTTCATGTTTTCTTCTGCATTTTTAGTGTATTTGGTGAGTCACAGTGCCCATAAAGGCATCGCATATGTCCTACAGCCCTGAAGCCTCGTGTTAAGCCGTGTAAATAGTGAGGTGTGGAGTTTTTTTTTTTTTAAAGTCCAGTGAGAAAATCATCGTTTTTCCTTGTGTGGATATGCCCCAAAACATGATGAGACGGTGACGATCTAAACAAGGCTCTTTGAAGACTAAAACATGACGAGACGGAAGTGTCAGTGGGTGGACTGTCATGCGACTGCCATGCACAAATGAATAATGTAACTTTAGGAAGAGAGACGGAGCGTCTCCTCTTTTATGCTTCTTCACAGTGCGAAGTGAACTGATATGAAGCCTCTGTAGAGCCAAATATTATAACATTAGTTTCTACAGAGCTAATACAAGAAAAAAAATCAATTGATGAATTATTGGATAAGTCAGCAGCAGTGTGCATGCTGGTGTGTGGACATATAGTCGTTTGGAAGAGAAACACTGCTTTATCCATGAGAATGTTTGTTAATGTTTAACAAGTTGATGAAAATCTGCTCTGATTGTCCAAAATCATCTTTTTGCTGCTAGAACAATATCACAGTACCGGTGATGTGCAGGCAGGGTAGGCAGTGCCTACCCAAGGCTGAACTGAAATGAATGAAAATTCATTTTGAGTATTTGTTTTATTCATAATATAATTTTATTTTATTTTTCAATTTCCGGTAGCCTACATTACCTATAGTTTTGAAAGTGGCAGCATTTTGTGTTTTTTACATCCCAAATTATAACACCACTTTCTCCAGTCACTCACTCCTGCGCTGTCTTACTGTGAAGGTCACGCCCACTCCTGAAGGCCACACCCACTCCCAGAGGCAATGCAGCAGTCTGCCTCCAGCAGACTTCGGCCCTTTCCAAAGTCTGCTGAAGGCACACCACGACTCTGCCTTTCCCAGTCATAGCCAGCGTGTGGATGTGTTTTCCATGCGCAGTCAGCTCCCCATATGAAACTGATTTATGTCAAAAGGCAGATCACTGAGCTGCCTTTGGACGTAATCGTGATCTGCAAAATGCTATAAGTATATTCACGTGCTATGCTAATTACTATACGTACGTTCAGAGTGATATGCTAAATACATTACGTATGTTCACGATGCATTAGTGAATTGATACAGCGCTGCTACGCTCTTTAGCTAATTGGCACCGGGATAGCAGGCAGGATGACAGCACAAGAGACGATAACTTTCTTCTCAGGAAAAACGTCAGCTTTTAAAAGATGGAGACCAACACCTGAGCCACCAGACCTTCAGCAAAGGAAAGGTCAGAAAATTGTTGGCACTTTTCCACAGTGAATGGTACAAAAGGAAGGATTGGCTGAATTAAGAGGAAGACGTGCTGCACAATTTTAATGCATGCATAGTAAGTAAGTAATTAACTAAACTTTATATATACTACACTTTTCACAGACAATGGCCACAAAGTGCTTCACAAAAATAAGCAAATATAAAAGATCATGTGATCAAGTACAAAGCTTAAAATTCACAAAATGTAACTCAACACAGGGTCAGTTGGCCTAAAATACTGCACAGTAAACACTTATTATTTAGGCATTAAAGCTAATAACACAGCAGATTAAAAGAAAAATTCTAATAATAATGACAGTAATGAAACTGATATGTGGCTATTTTTAGATACTGAGGATATTACCTTATTACGTTTTACTGCTCAACCTGACTGCCACATTTGGCACTTTAGCACATTTCATGGTTCAAGGCTCTTTATTTGCCATTTGTACATAACTAGTAGTCAAAACATATTGGAATTCTTGCGCAGGGTTCTCAGAGTCAACAGTTGAAGTAATGAAAGGTAAGCGTTTTAGGATAAAAAGTATAAAGAATAAGATTAAAAACACTACAGCTACGACAGATTAACCCTGATAAGAAAGTTTAAAACATAAAAAATCACTATACACATGATGAATTATAAGTAAATATATAGTGTATTGCACATTCCTAGGAAAAAAAAGAAGAAATATTGCACATTTATAAAGTATAAAAATATTGCACATGTAAATATATGAAATCCATTAGGGTTTTTTTGCCATCAATCTGACAATAGCCGGGAAGAAGCTGTTAAAAAAGTGAGTTCTGTGAGTTTTAATACTGTCCATTCGGCTGAGTCTCAAGTTGTACTTGCATTGTTTGTGTCTGAGCAGATAGTGAGCGGGGTGGAGTGAGTCCCTGATGATTCCTTCTGCTCTTTTTCGACAACACTGCTCATACATGATATCCATGGTAGGAAGTTTTTTGCCAATAATCCTTTCAACTGTCTTTATGACTCTTTGCAGAGCCTTCGTCTTGCCTGTGTGGTGTTCCCATACCTGACAGTGATAACCGTAGTGAGAATGCTCTCAATCAGTCCTCTGTCGGCTAGGGTGAGGGGACGATGGTTCAGACCAGCTTTCTTAAGCTGCCTAATGAAGTAGAGCCTATACTGGGCTTTTTTCACTGTGACAGTGGTGTTGCGAGTACAGCTTAGATCAGATGTGACCTGCAGTCCCAGAAACTTGTGGCTGTCTGCCATCTCCACCTCATTCCCTCTGATGGAGAGAAGCCAAAGAGGAGGAGAGTTCTTCCTGAAGTCTGGGATTACTTCCTTGGTCTTGTCTATGTTGAGGATGAGGTCATTCTCCTCTCCATAGACAAGGATGTTATTTAACAGGACCCTTCATCCTGACTCGTCTTCCCCCTTGATGAGCCCCAGGATGGTGGTGTCATCAGCATATTTTACGATGATGCGGCCGTTATGGGTGGCGACACAGTCGTGAGTTTATAGGGTGAGGAGTTTTGGGCTCAGCCATTAGCCTTGTGGTGATCCTGTGCTGAGTCAGAGCTCAGCAGAAACCCCTCCTCCCATCTTCACCACCTGTGGTGTTTCAATCAGAAAATCCAGAATCCAGTTGCAGGTGGAAGTACGGACTCCAAGGTCCGACAGCTTCTTGATCAGTCTGCCCGGTCGGAAGCTATTAAAAGCAGAGCTGTTGTCCAGGAAGACCATCCTGGCATATGTACTACTGCTCTCCAGATGTTGCTGGATGTGGTAAAGGGCTATTGCCACCGTGTTGTCCACTGATCGGTTGGGGCAGTAGGCAAACTGGAAGGGGTTGATGGTGTCTGGGACTGTGCTGTTGATGTGGGCAAGGACTAGTTTTTCTAAGCACTTCATGGTGACTGGTGTAAGTGTGTCACTGACCTGAAGTCATTTGCAGAAATAAAGGCACAATTGCTAAAGTAAGAATGTTTTTACTCTTGAGTTTTTTGTTGCTGGAGTAATGAACATTGATTTCATGGTTACCACTTTAATTGTGTGTACACAAAAAACTACATATACATATAAATATTTAAATATAATCCTGAGTAGATCAGAAAGTATTTGCTTTTCGGTGAAAACCTTGTATGTCAAAATCAATTCCTTTATTGTAGAAATTATTGGTGAAAATAGCACATCTACAAGCTCACAATAATTGATCTATTAAGACTATTACTTTTTTTTCTAAAACTAAACTGAAACATTTTGAATTTTGTCAACTACAACTGGACTATAGCGATCATATCTTTGTAAAACATTTTTGTACCAAAGACTAAAACTAAAATGGCTGCCAAAATAACACAGTTGATATCCGGTCTGAAGACTGTACATCACGGTTGCTGGTGGCTAACCATTAGCCATGAGCTAAGTAGACTTTAGCCACCACGGGCTAATGGAGCGGGACTTCCTGTTTGGGTCCGAACCAATCTATGAGTCGTGTTTCTTCTTCATCGTCTTTGTCTTCCGCTCTGGTCAGTGGGGGCTTTGGGCGATACCAAAGCAACAAGCCAGCCCATTTTTTCCAACTTGAAAATGCAGTGTGAAGGCAAACCAGATCAAATGAAGGGGTGAACATTGAGATTGACAGAGAAAGTGATGAATGGGAAGATGATTGTGAGGTTGTTGCTGCTCCTGCAGGCTGCCAGGTCTCTGGTCCCCTGCACCTTCAGACTGTGGACGGTCTTTCCCAGCTGGTCCTGGACTTGCGGCTCTGCTCTCAGAGCCTGAACAAGCTGGACCGCCGGGTCCTGAAGCAGAGCTGGGACCAGACGGATCCACAAGGAGCTTTCGTGGACAGAAGCACTAAGTTCCTCCTTTCTGTGGCCTCCTTCTGAACAATGCTGCTCGTCTTCTTCTTGCTCCGACACTGATGAAGTCTTATTCTTTTAAGTGTGAAACAAAAGAAAACAAAATGCTAACCGATTTCTTTAAGTGTACATGTGATCTGTGTGTTTGTAATTAATCTTAGTCTAGATAAAAAAACAATTAAAGTGATACTTCAATTTTGTTTTTCTTGTTTTTGGGTGGCATCGTCTCTTGGACTTGACTTCTGAAAAATAACTTATTGTGATACGTATGTAATCTTAAATCCTCAAGGAGTCTTCAACGGGACTTCAATCAGACTTCAACAAGACTTCAACACGTCTTGAAAGAGTCTTCGATCTAAGTTTTTTGTTTCCTCAAACTTCACTTGAATCTCAGAGTTATGACCTTTTTTGAGCTGAGCTGAACTCCAGGTTATAACAAATTCAATCCAAAAATTTAAGATTTATTCCTCAAATGTTATATTTTTCTTAATCAGAATTTCAGTTACATTTTTTCCACTTCAGCTTTTGATTTTGGAAAACTGATTTACATTTAACATTTGAAGTTTTACTTTTTTTTTGTAGGACGTTTTGAGGGAATTTACTTTCTTCCTTGGAATTGTACTTATTATATTCCACAGTTTTGACATGCAGTCTCAGAATTCTGACTTTTTCTCTCAACATGTCACGAGATGCCAATGCAGCATTCAAGATGGCCGCTTCTGTCATTTTGTTCCAAAGCACCCGCAGCGCCACTGTTGGTGGGAATCAGAAGCACATGATCGTGCGCATAACTATCAATACTCTCAAGAATTGAAACCCCGCCAGTGCAGCATTCAATACGATAGCAGTATGGGTGCCGCCATACTTGTACATAGTCGCCGCCATATTTACATAGCGGAATTGCTCTATAGCGCCTCCCTCAGGAATTGTAAACGTATATGCTGCTGCCAAGTGGCCAGCATTGTCAGTTCACCAGAGGTGTGCATGAGGTGGGTTGTCGAGCACAGCGTATAAATATTGTATATTAATATTCATACTTGTCCACTATGTAATTTTGTGTGTTGAAGGAATAGTTGAATGGACACACAACATCACACAAGGCTGCAACAGCAGTCTTTATCTAGGAGTGGTCAACGTATACACACACACACATAGGGATGAGAGACCACATGTGGGGCATACGTACATAAGTGTGATGAAATGACAATACTGTAACACGAGACGACCCCCACACAGGGTCCGAAAAAATGCAGAGAAATAGGATTGTGCGCTTTTTTACGTCGGCCACTTCCAGGGGCGGACGTAAGGGAAAAGACCAGCGCTTTAAACTTTATGAACTCGGCTTTCTATAACTAACTTTTTTGATCGAACTTTGTAAACCAGTCGTGTTAGAGTTCAATTAAGAACCACAGTCTAGTGTCGTCATTTTCAGTGTTTTGGAGTAACAGGACCCAACAATTAAGGATCCGGGAGGAGTGGCCATGAGACTGAAGCACTCCCAGGTGAATACAGGACAGAGCATCGGAGGAGAGAGAGAGCCGAAAAGGAGGGAGGCCCCAACAGTGTATTGTATACTACCGTGGTGTTGGTTTTCATGTGTTTGATCTGTGTCTCACAAGTTTAAATGTGCATATGTATTAAGCACACTCTATGAGCTAGCTTGTTAGCCTCCAATAATGAATGTGTATTTCTGTTGTAGTGTGCTCGACACTCTTGGCGAGCCGTGAACCTGACCAGTGAATGTTACGCTCATATTCATATCCAGGTACATATGTTCAATATTATCATTTTTGTGTAAATATATGCTGCTGTCAAGTAGCCAGCATTGTCAGTTCACGGGAGGCATGCATGACCATGTTGTATGTTAGACAACCATGGCGAGCCGTGAAGCTGACCAGTAAATGTTATGTTCATATTCTTATCCAGATATTAAACGACGACACAAAGAAAATTCCAGCCTCCCGTCTTCATTCTACAAACACGACGCAGAGACGAGAGGTGCTTGAGCCAGCCAACCAGCAGCTGTGAAGTGTGGTTGGTTGAGCAGGGTTACACTACTGTGTGGTTTGTGGACTTAGCAAACATAAACATAATCTAGCTAACATGTCAATGTGTTGTTTGCGGAGTAGCTGACATGCTAACATGTGGTTCGTGAACTAGCTGCTACTGTGTGGTTTGTGCACAAGCTAACATGCTAATGTGTGGTGTGTGTACTAGCTAACATGCTAATTTTGGTTTTCGACTAGCTTACATGCTGACAATGCTAATGTGTAGTTAATGGACTACCTAACATGTTAACTTGTTCTACATAAACTATCTAATATGCATACGTGTGTGACATAAACCAGCTAACATGGTAACGTGTGCTACATAAACTAGCTAACATGGTTGTGAATTACCTAACATGCTTATGTGTGCTCCATCAACTCGATAACATCCACATTTTTTTTACGAGCTGAAATTATACTGTGTGATTTGTGAAGCTCCAAAATCTTTCATAATTAAAGTCCTTGTTTTTTATAATCACCATATAAGCTTTCAGAATGTGTATTAAGAGCTTACCTATGCTAAGGGTGAGCAGGCTTTCAAAAGAAATGCCCCACATTTCTTCTAAATGAAAGTATTTGCTTATCAGAAATGACTCAGGTAACATTAGAAATTGATATTTAGGGGTTGGCTACATTAGAACTTAACTGGCTTTCAAAAATAAAAAAGACACATTTCTACAAAATAAAAGTCCTTTTTTGTCAAAACTTTCAAAATCTATATTCGATCAATATTCAAATAGGCCAGAGGCCATTGGGCCAGAGGCCATGATTGATTGGGCCAGAGGCCATAATTGATTGGGCCAGAGGCCATGATTGATTAGGCCAGAGGCCATGATTGATTAGGCCAGAGGCCATGATTGAGCCAACCGACCAACGCTGCTTGAAGCTTTAATTGACAATGTTGTTGCAACTACTCTAATTAGTTTTCTTTCCCTGGTGGGGTTGCTGAAGGCCGCTGGTGGTGGTGCTGGTGACCTGGTGGTGGTGGTGATGTGTTCCCAGCGGTGACTTTATTTCACTGTGTGCCTTTGCCACGGTTGCCCAGTGATTGATTTAGATTCTGTTCTACTTTTAGTGGATCCCTCAATACACCAGCTCTCATCCATCCACACAGTCTCAGCCCTGATTGGATGTTTTCTTTCCCCCCTCTATTATGTGTTTTTAATGAGTGTTTTTAGAAATGATTCAATTAGACTGTACTTTTTAAAAATTGGAACCCTATTTAGTGCCTTTTTAAGCAGACAAACCTGTGTGCCTTTTGTAGAAAAGGCCATGTCCTGAGTGAAATTCCCAGGGCAGCGTTGACAAGCTCATTTTCGGGTTATACCATTAGTGATATTAATCCTTTTAACCCTCCTTCTCACCACAAAAGGTCATGATAGATGAGGGGAACAAGCACTGAACCCTGAGGCATCCCTTATTTTTGCTTTGTCCTCTTGAAAAAGTTTGACAAGATCTATACTGCTTTAACGCACACACGTACACGCACAGATCTTGTTCCTCTGTTAACCATCAGGACATTTTATTTTCAGAGTTGCTCATCTTTATTGGACAATCCTGAATAACTTTATTTCTGCAAAAGTTAAAATTCTAAATTAAGAACATTTACATAATGCGTGAATTCAGTTTTCTGGATATTTTGATACTTTGGTGGTATCTTGAAAACCATCCTAAAGGATTACTAGAGGTTTGTCTTCTGTGTGTGTTGATTACCTCCATGTTACCTCCAGTTCTTTGTTAGTTTTTTTTTATTCTTCTGTACTACTAATTAGTACAAACTATAATTGACCCAATATAAATAACACTGAACTGCACACTGGTGTACCTTCACACTGACAGTCAGATCTGTGGAACACAAATGGAAACATTCCATGCTTTCAGCTGTTTATTGTCATCGGGTTTTAAACAGAGACAAACAGTGGAAACAGAGGCCTTGCAAAGTCACTAAATGGAAAGTAATGGAGTAAAAGGGAAAGTAAGATGCTGAGATATAGAATGATTTTTTTTTAATCTTGATGCTGTTGGAATTCAGTTGATGGGTTTATTAATGAAGTTTTGTGTGAGTGCCTGGTTCATGTTGGTGTTCCAGCTTCTCCAGAGAGAGAGAGAGAGAGAGAGATCATGTCAACCTGCTTCACCAGTGTACAGAGACTTCTTGTGCTTGTGGACTCACTTGCATGCGTCAGTGTTCACACAGATTGTCCTCACATTGTCCGTGGTGGTCGGTTCCTGGATTAAGTCCCAGACGTACGTCTTCACAAATTTGCGGCAGACAGGCTTCAGGCAGTCGATTTCATTACAGACGACCAGCAGCCTGGACTTCAGGCTCTGAGGGAGGAAGACTGGATGTCAGGACTCTTCACAGCCTAGAAGAACAGGACGACCTGCAGGGTTGACTTCTCTGCAGTGGCGTTGGCTCCAGCCATTCTCTGCAGCTTGTTTAAAGCCCATTTGCAGGTCCAACATATCCCTGGAAGCTGCAAAGACACAAAGAGTGACGACCTGACAGCTTCTCGTGGGATTTCATCAGACTCTGCATGTTGCACATCAGCATATTAAGTAAGATGACTTGTTCCAGACCTGCAGGTTGTTTGGGATTTTAGAAAATTAAATACAGAAAATATGAGCTGCTTTTTTTTTTTTTTTTGGGAGTATTTTTAATAATTTAACTGATTTAGCTTCTTCTGCAGTTTTCTAGCAGTTTAACTTTTTGCTGTTTTAAGTCTTAGATTTTTTTAGTCATTTAATACATTTAGCCTAATTTAATTGATTTTCTCCACTTAGCCCTTTCAATACTACCTTTTCAGCTGTTTACCTGTCTTTTGTTTAGTTTCTTTTTTTGGCTGTTTTAAATGTTTCAATGCTCTTGTAATTTATTTTTTTTTAGCTTTAATTGTTTCAACAATTTTGTCCATTTCTTTTAGTTGTTTTAGGCTTTATGAATATTTTCAGTACTTTGAGTTATTGTAGCTGTTTTTGTCAGGTCAGATATGTAAGCTGTCTCAGCAGTCTCCTGGTTTGTATTATTTTTTAATCAGTTATTTGAGCCTTGTTGATGGAGCCACTGCAGGTCTCCACAGAGCCATTTGAGTTGGTTTACCACATTACCACATTAAATTGCATACTAGGCTGATGATTAATAATCATAGCCTGACATTTGCTTTTGTTAATACTCTTCCATTTGAGGCCAGGTGTTTGAGTTCAGTTCAAGGATCAGAGTCTTTCTTCCACTATACTATCAGGTCCAAAGTGTGATTAAAATATGAGCATCCTCTTTACCCCACGTGCCTCCAGCGAGGAGTCGCTGCCCTCCTTTTCCAGGTCAGTGGTGTCAGTTTCCAGCGTTGTTCCACGGACAGCCCAGTCTGTGGAGGAAAACAGAGGTTTAACAGGATCTCCGTTTAAAACGGAGAGTGAGACTACAGAGCCACACCTGAACAAGTCAGCAAGATGCAGAGGAGGAGGACACACAGAGTGACAACCTGAAGCTCTTTTATAACAGCGCCAACATCGTGCAGACCTCCTTATAATGGAGAACTTGCCATGCATGCTTTCATGACCAACACCTTCTCAAAAACAAATTGTGGTCTTTTCCTGTCAGAGCACTTACACATCTGCGTGAAAGGAAATGTGAATTAGTCCCCAACACTTCAGAAGATTCTCACAACTCACATCAGCAGACACAGATGCAGTGACAATTAACAATAGTAGAAGAAATTAAATCTGCAAGCAGCGTTGCTTTGGGCCAATCATGGCTTCTGGCCCAATCATGGCCTCTGGCATATTTAAATATTGATAAAATATAAATTTTGATGGTTTTAACAAAAAAGCACCTGTATATTTAAAAATTTGGGGGCCTTTTACTCCAAAAGCCAACAAAGGCTCGAATGTAGCTCTGGGATTCTCTTATTCAGTTAACTTCAGGATTAACCCTGGTTTTCCCTTATCCAGGTAACTTCAGGATTAATTCTGGGATTATCTTATCCAGGTAACCTCAGGAATAACACTGGGATTCTTTTATCCAGATAACTTCAGGATTAACTCTGGTTTGCTCTTCTTCACCTTAAAAAGATAGGAGCCCCTTTTAAAACATGATTTGTGAATTTGTCAATCTCTAAAATATTGGTGAAATGCTGTTTTTAGGGACCTTGGGTCATAAGGTAAGACCCCCACAGGAGGCTTGACCTGGAGGGCCAGGACCGTATTGTTTTTGCTATGTTAATTATTCTCTGCTCTTTCTTATTCCAGTGCGCCAGGGACTCAAACCCAAATTTGACCCCCTAAACACGCTCGAAAGATGACCAAATTTGGCACGCTCATCAGGACCAGTGAGTAATTTCAGAAAATATAAAAATTAACCCCCAGAGTGCCAAATGTGCTCTCTAGCACCACCTAGAATCACAAAACACTAAAACGGCCACCCTGACCCGTAGGAATGTCGCAGGGAGATCAAACCAAAAGTCTTCTGTTCATCTCATGGAGACCTACAAATCACACAGTGATATCCTTGACCTAAATCCAACAGGAAGTCCGGAATTGGCCTTTCAAAATAAGTTAAGATTTTCGTCCAAAAAGCCCTTGAAAAACAAACGCTATCTCCACTAAGGAGGAATAGTGCACCGACTTCAAAACACAATGAAATGACTAAGGACACCCTTCTGCTCAAAATTCCCACACAGATTTTTAATTAATAGTGCGGTTTCCATTTAACTACACAACAAAGTTGGGAATTCCAAAGTCCCCTGTGTGTCTTCTCTCATTAAAAACCCACTTTTCCCCTCCTAAACACGCAAAAAAAAATCACATAATTTGCAACGCTCATCAGGAAGGGTAAATTATTTCAGAAAATGTAAAAATTAACCCCCACAATGCCAAATGTGCTCTGTAGCGCCACGTAGAATCACTAAAACGGCCACTACGCCCCATAGGAATGTCGTAGGTAGATCAAACCAAAACTCATTAGTTCCTCTCATACCGGCTTCAAAACACAATGAAATGACCGAGGAGACCCTTCTGCTCAAAACTGCTGAAACACATTTTTGAGTTATGAAGCGGTTTCTGTTTTATTAGACCTCAAAGTTGTGAAGGCCAAAGCCTAATATGTGCCTCCTCTCTTTAAAAACCCATATTTCACCCCCTAAACACGCTAAAAAAATAATCTCATTTGCCACGCTCATCAGGATGGGTGAATTATTTCAGAAAATGTAAAAATTAACCCCCACAGTGCCAAATATGCTCTGTAGGGCCACCTAGAACACTAAAACGGCCACAACGCCCAGTAGGAATATCATAGGGAGATCAAACCATAATTAATTTGTGTCGTTGACACCCCCGATTCCCCCAGACCTAAGTCCAACCTAAATCCAACAATAAGTGTGCAATTGGCCTTTCAAAATAAGGTTTTCGCCCAAAGAGACCCTGGCGCAAACATTTCTCCTCTGAGGACGAACATCGCACCGGCTTCAAAACACAATGAAATGAAAAGAGACCCTTCCACTCAAAACTGCTGAAAACATTTTTAAGCTATGGAGCGCTTTCCGTTTTAAATTCTTTCTTACTTGCTTTTACAATATGAGCCCCCACGGTCCCTCACGTCCTCTGGCACTTGCCTGTTAAGGGTTCCTAACGTTTTGCCAGGACGAGGACCTATTGTGAGGCCTCGTCCTGTCACTATGACCAACGTTTGTGGAACAGCCTGCCGGGGGACCTCAGGGCTGCAGAGATGGTTGATGTTTTTAAAAGCAGGCTCAAGACCCACCTTTTTAAGTTGGATTTTAATTACTTGATTTTGTACTTATCTTTATTTTCTCCAATGTAGAAAATGTTTTAGCTCAATTCATTTTTATTTCACTTGTCACCTTCATTTTATATGCTCCTTTTCATTTTTAATTACTTGATTATTTTACTTAATTATCTTTCTTATGTAGCCAATGTCTTAGTCCAATTTCTTTTCTTTCAGTTATTGATTAATCTTATAAGCTCTTATTTATTTTACCCCAGTGTCTCTTCATGGGGGCCCTCCGCATCCGGAGTTGTCCGGTCTACCTTTGGGGTGCGTTGTCCTGTGGACCATTCTGGCCACGGCGGTGGTAGCCCTGCACTGTGGTTCCTGACCGTGGTGTGGGCTCCTGACCGGTGATGTCGGGTCGGTCCGCCGTGGCGGGCTGCCCCCATAGCTGCAGCTGTATTCAGTGGCATGTCTTGATGTGGTCAGCCCCCTAAGATTGTGTTTTCTCTGCTGAATCATCAGTGCCTGGCCATTCTTACATCAGTATTTCATATTTGTGGTGGTGTGTGTCTGTGTGTGTGTTCGTGTGCGTGTGTACCTGTGTGTGCTCAAGGTCGTGTGTTCCATTTCTCTCTCTTTATTTCTTGTTGTTTTTAAATGTGTGAAGCACTTTGTGTCACAAAACTTTTATGAAAAAGTGCTATACAAATAAAGTTTCATTTGATTTGATTTAATTAGATTTATTGGCCGTCAAAGTTGGGAACACCAAATCCCCCTGGCTGCCTCCTCTCATTCAAAACCCACATTTGACCCCCTAAACACACTCCAAAACTCACCAAATTTGCCACACTCATCAGTACGGGTGAATAATTTCAGAAAATTAACTAAATTTACCCCCACATCCAGAGGTTCCCAAAGACCAGGACTTCACTGGGTTTGGAAAAACCATTGTGAAAGCTGTGTTTTCGACAAACATCTGAAACAGTCAGTGAACAATGTCAACATTTTTTAAATATTTTAACTATTATGAAAATATTCTGTGTTCAGACTTTAATAATATTTAGGGATTAGCGAGATTACAGCTTAGTTAGAAACAGGAAGGAGAAGAAACAAGAAGCAGGATGGTTGTTTCAGAGAGACTCTTCATAACGACTGAAGCTCCAGAATTCAAAGGGGAACAGACAGTTTGCTCTGACTCATTTCTCTCTAAACAGGGGTTGATGTGCTGTGAGCAGTCCAGGGTGGAAGTGTTGAGCAGTTCAGGTGGAGCTGTGATTTACTTCACTGGTACGAGCAGACTCACTGCTGTGGATTGTACATGACAAAGTTCCCCAACATGTTTGTGTTTGAGATCAAACAAAAGCTTGTCTCACTGCCGTGAGTCAGTGAGTGAGTGAATAAACAAACATTTTAGTAAACTTGGCTTTGCACAGACAACGTTTTCATGGTCTCCACTGTTTCTTCTTTATCTTGAGATACTGCTTTGCATCCTCCATTGGGTTTCTCTTCCTGAGTCTCTGGTGTCTCCGGTCTCTCTGGTCTCTGGTCTCTAGTCTCTCTCTGTCTCTGGTCTTTCTCTGGTCTCTCTCTGTCTCTGGTCTTTCTCTGGTCTCTAGTCTCTCTCTGTCTCTGGTCTTTCTCTGGTCTCTAGTCTCTCTCTGTCTCTGGTCTTTCTCTGGTCTCTCTCTGTCTCTGGTCTTTCTCTGGTCTCTAGTCTCTCTCTGTCTCTGGTCTTTCTCTGGTCTCTGGTCTCTCTCTGTCTCTGGTCTTTCTCAGGTCTCTCTCTGATCTCTCTCTGATCTCTCTAGTCTCGTCTTTCTCTGGTCTCTCTAGTCTCTCATCTCTCTGGTCTTTCTCTGGTCTCTGGTTTCTCTGGCCGTCCTAGTTTCTCTGGTCTCTCTTGTCATCCTGGTCTCTCTGGTCTTTTTGGTTGTTCTGGTCGCCCTGGTCTCTCTGGTCATCCTGGTTTCTCTGGTCATCCTGGTCTCTCTCTAGTCATCCTGGTCTCTCTGGTCTCTCTAGTCTCTTTAGTCTCTCTG
>OMNM01030792.1:0-10560 GCA_900302745.1 Parablennius parvicornis
GTGTGTGTTTGTTTATGTGCAAATAAGGAAGACTGACAATGTCCGACTTGAGACTCGGCTTCATTTAGCTCCTTTTTGCTCATTACATCATTTACACAGAGGTTATGTGTGCTTCTTAAAGCTGTTGAGTGATTTGGAGAAAATGTGCTTTTATTAAATATAACAAAGAAATTAATCAAAGCTTGAAAGAAACACAGAACAAATGAAAAAAAAAAGTACTCTGAGAGCGCAGACCTCTGCCAAATGGTGCTTTCAATGTGAAACTTTCCGAAATCCAAAGTGCTGCCATATCGGTAATCTGGATCGGATCCAGATTAAATTTGGTACAATTCAGGGCAGTGATCTTCCAAATACACTTTCAACAAATTCACAAAATTCACAAATTTCAAGAGAATCGAAACAAAAGTCTATGAGTTATGATGTTTGAGACGCGTAAATGGGGTTTTCAATGTTAATTTACGGAATTATTCCTGACCTTATTCTGGATCTGATCCAGATGAAATGTTGCACCCAACTAGATATGATCATCCTACAGATCACTGAATTTTTACAAGTCAATCAGATATGATCTCCCAGAGATATGATTTTTTGAACACGGCTCAATGATAAGTAAAGGGGAAAAACTGGATTTTTTGATATTTTTTTGTATGCAAATGGTTATCCGGATCACTCTCAAAATTTAATGGAATCTAAGTTGGGTCAAGACACATGTTATGAATTTTTTTTTAGAAAGATCCCATCAGGTGTTTTTGCATAATCCTGCGAACAGACAAACAGACAGACAGGCATACAGACAGAGAGACCCTGGCAAAAACATAACCTCCTTGGTGGAGGTAATAATTGAGCAATCACAGGGATGAACAGAAGCAGTCCGGTGAACACTTTCCAGTTGAACATTTCCAATCACGCTTTCTTTGAGGGTTTCACATGTTTTGGACTGAGCTGCCACATTGAGAGACCAGAGGAGGTTGTGTAGGTGATAATGAGTTTTAATTATAGCTGCCTCTGGACAGAACGCCAATTCCCCTCTTGAACAGGAAACTCAGATCTAGTTGCTAGAGGTCCACATATCAGGTGTAACGAAAACAAGAGTGAATACATGTCAGCATTTCACTATTGTGTGAAACCCTGGTTATTTGCACCCTCACAAAATTTCTCACTGTTCTGTTTTAGCAGTTTTGTTTTTGTCTTCTCAGTTAAAGTTGGATAGTTGAGATAATTATTTTCTACTGAACTGCTTTGTTTATAACTCACAGAAACAACAAATCTACAAAGTTTTGCAATCCAAGGAAACAGCACAACACAACAGTTGTATCCTTGTTGTTTTTTTTTTGTTTGTTTGTTTTTTTTATGCAAAACTATTTGCTATGAAAAGAAAACTCTCAAGATATACTAACCAGTATCAGCAGTTTGGAGCACAAAGCTTTTACTTCTTGTCTCTTCTTTAGTACTCTGCACGTCCATTCAGTATAGAGTTTTCCCACAGGTCCATATCATATCATCAAACTTTTTACAGTGTACATCCTGAGAAAATATTACTCTGAGAAATATCACTCTACAAATACAAACCTCATCGAACGCCTGAACAGCTGATCTGTAGCAGCTTTTGATATGATCGTGGTGAAGTTGATTGCCTTGGATATTGAAACCATTTCTCTTTAAAATGCATATCCAGACAACTCAAAAGTTGCTACAGAATACTAATGTGATGTTTATCCATGAGTTCATTACTCTTTATGAGCATTTCCATGTTTGTTAGCGCCATGTGTCGCTTTACCTTTGCAAGATGACATAAAACAAAAATAACTCAGAACAGCAAAACTGGAAAAAAAACAAAACATCCTTGCCAAACTCAAGTAATTTGAATTCTGCTCATACTGTTGGCCTGAAAAAAGAAAAAGAAAAATACTGGTCATTGAAAATGGCTACCATCCCAAACATCATAAAAGGTCAATGTGGATCAGATTTTCACAAGTGGTGGGTCAAGATCTAAGAGTGAGCTGCATACCAATCTTCTGTTCTGCAGTGGATATATGCTGACTGAAGAAAGCCGTGTCATGCACTCACTGGCATTGTGTAAAAGGCTGCTGTGTGTTTGCTGAACGGATCAAACTCTTGCTTTTACACACCGTTGAGTGCATAAAATCATGTTTTTTTCAAACTGTTTTATGCAGGCAGGACTGCACAGCGCCTTATACAGGTGTTAAAGAAGAGAAGTCGAGACATAACCATGCAACACTGTGCTCTCTCACCTTGAAATGACAGTGTTCCCCTTGATAAGAACCTAATAATTCTAATCTGGCCTGATTAATTATACCGATAGGCACTGCGTTTGCCAGTCTAATTGATGGCTTTATCTGTGTTCCGCACTGTGCTGAAGGGATGATGGTGCTTCTCGGGAGAATCTGGTCATATTCAAGCCAAAAGGAGGTTACTAGTGCGAGAATATTAAAGCCAGGGTGGGAGGGGGCATCTTTCAGCCCATAGTGCAAAAAGCCCAATGGCACTTGTGTTATTTGGTGGTGAATAGCAACAACACGTCGTGACTTAAAGATGTGTACTCTATATTTTGTACCCCTCACTGATTCACTCTATAATTGAGCCCGGAGTACTTGCAGTCCTACCTAACACATTTCTTCTAAATCACAGACCAGAAAGTGTCTGTCGCCTCTCCTGAATGATAACACATGTACCCAGGTTTTCTGTTAGACTCCAGGGAATAGCAATTCATTCTTTCAGCGGCCCTTTTCAAACTCAATTCTCTTGGTGCTTACAAGAGAAATCAATGTGGCCATAAGCCATGTAATCAACACTGCTCTCCTGCACGAGGCGGGGAGCCTATGCTCTTACCATTGTTATCACTAGTGTGAAACGGTGCATTATAGATTTTAATGAAGTGCGTCGGACAAGTTTTTGTTTGTAAAGCGGAGCTAAATGGAACCTTGTATCTTACACTCTTACATAACTGTCGTAGTTCTGAGTATTTTGATAGCGATGTGGTGAATTGAAGCTTCTTTGACATTTCTGATGTCTATAAAGGAAAATCAAAAGAGAAACAAATTTTCAGTTTTCATTCGTTTATTCTCAGTAGACAAGGCAGGCTTCATGATGTATTATCTTATGAGTTGCCACATCTACAGCTTTTCATCAGATGCACAGAGAACATGCAAATTCCAAAGTTCCTTCACTTGTGTTTTCTATGCCTATGTATGTTCATGCACACCTCAGAAACACCAAACGTTAAATAATTATACATATTAAGTATGTTTTTGTCACGTTTGTTGTCTTTTGTTCTGCGCCAGCCTCTTTAGTCCTGTAAGGTATCTTAGACTTCAGAGCCTCTGGGTCGCAGGGATTCGTGTACTCTATATTTATCTGGCTCTATGATTTATTAATAGTCTCCTCAGTATGCGCATTACTAAAAATACATTGGCGGCAGAGCACCTCATGCAGCATCAAGCTAGGAGGGCAGAGAGATTCGTCAACTCAGCAGTTTTCAACCGTAGCAACATGCACGTCTGGGATGATCCAAGGATTCAGGTTACTTCAGTATACAAATTACACTCTCTGACTCAGCACTGCAGTGACCCAATCCTCCGATATGTCGATAACAGGTCAGATGTTCAGACACATTAGTGAATTGTCAAGGTTTTTTAATGAGTGTTTTTTGCATCTCTCCTGCTGTGTTTTTTTCCCAGTATGAATACTTCAACGCAGTGCTGATCAACGAAGTGGATGAGGAAGGGAACAGTGTAGAGCTGGGAGGAGAGTTCATCCTGCAACCCAACGATCATTTCAACAATCTTTCAGTCAACCTGAGCCTCAGCGTGGTCCAGGTGCCCACCAACATGTACAACAAAGGTATGTCCATGTTGAAGTATAAAGTTTGTACATGTACATTGCTTGAATCTATGTCAGGCCGGAGGATTTGAGTTCATTAACTGTAACTCTTTGGCTCATCCCTGCCACACTGACTTAATTAACAGTTAAATAATTAGACTTCTGCTAATTCACTGTCCTCTCTGTCCAAACAGTGAAGTCACAGCCTTGTGCAATGCTCAGTGGACAGAGTGAATGTCATGTTGGCTTAACCCAGCTACCAGAAGCAAGGAAATTATATGAAGGGAGAGAGAAGAAAAGGGGGGTTGGGGACAAATTAGAAAGAAAGTAGGTTAAGTCAGACTGATTGAAGGTCTGAGCAACAGATTAATTGCGGCTAGGTGGAAAAAAAGAGAACGGGCAAGTGAGAGTGACAGGAGGAGAGTGAATGAAATGAAATTAAATGAAATGAATAAAAGTGGTAGAAAAGTGAGTTTGGCAGTCTGGCAGCCTGATCTGGGGAGAGGAAGAGTAATTTTGATTCGATTCACAAGCAAATGAGAAAAATCTCACACATGCGTGCACATGCATGTCTCCAGCTTTAAGGGTTTCAGATCTGCAGGCTTTCTTCACACATAACGTGGCTGTATTGGCAGACACTTCAGGGAGCTCACTAGTTAAAGTCTTTCTGTTCCATGAAAGGATGCAGAGAGGCTTGTCTTCGGAAGAAGAAACTGCATGAGGATGGGTACTTCTCATTTTTCTTTCAACATTTAACACGGAGTGAAGCTGCATACAGAAGAGCATACAAAACATAATTTTGGGAAGAATTGGCCTGAAGATATCTAAATGTATACATGTCCATACTTTCTAATGGGATTTAGATATTTTACATTTAGTGTAAAAAAAAAGAAAAATAGTGCTGACGGTGAGTTTCTCCAGGGTTAGGATCTGCGCCACCATTGTTTGTTGTTCTCAAACAGATAATGGCCCTGTTATGAGTTTATATGTTACTCTACAAGTCCAGCAAATACATAGCCATACTGGGCCTAAAGTTTCAAAGGTTTGAATGTTATTATCTTAGTTTCAAAAAAAATAAACTAAAAGAAAACATGTTATTATTGTAATAGAATTTTATTGTGAATAATTTTTTCAGAATCGGTGGAATAAATCTTACAATATTTGCTTGACTGCTACTCTGTAATTGTGTGACTTGGTGTTTCTTCATCACGTTGTTTCAGCGCGTATGTAATTAATGGTTTCATGTGTAATATTTTACCTAAATAAATACGTATGTAGGTGTTAGGACAGAAATTAACTTTTTTCTGAGAAACAAAAGGCATGTTAATCATGTTGGTGCATCCAAATGGATGACATTCAATTGAAGACAATCAGCTTTAGTAGCACATCCATGAGTTTCAATTAATATCTGCATTGATGTTACGGAAAACTGTTTACGAGAGTTACCACTTTAAATTCTGGACGAGTACTTCACAAGTCATTGAAAATGAGCTGGTTACTGGGGAAAGCAGCTACTGGATTATTTTTACCTCTGTGAGAGAAACTGCAGCATCTATATATTTCTTATTCAACAAGTTCCTCATTACTGATCAAAACATTTCGGCACATATTTGACATTATTTTATAATTTAATATCCAATATCAAAAATGTGCAAAAGCTGATTTGTACCCGGCTTTGCGTTATTGATTTTAAAAAGTAATAAATGCAAGGCAGCTTTATATGAAGCACATTTCAGCAACAATACAATTCAAAGGGCTTCACATTAACAAACTTGTATGGTTGGCGAGAGCAATGAAAAGGGCGAATAAAACAGGGGGAAGATAAAACATGAACACAATAAAATAAAAAATAAAAAAGTCATTTATAAAAGAGAATATTGGAACTAAGAATGTTAAATGCGTTAAAGTGAAGGCTGAAGGTGAGCACTAACTTTCAATCTCAAATCTTTGACTCCAAAAACCATTTCTTCAGGTTTAATTTTTTTGCAATATTCAAAGGTTGCCCACTTCAATCTAATTTATTTTTTATTTCATGTATGGCACTCTGAACTGCCTTGTGTCTGAATGGTGCCATATAGGAATACATTTTCCTTCACTTAAATACCCTTCAAGACCCATTTCAGTTGTTATAATGGACTGTAGCCTGCTGATGAGAGAGTGATGTCAATCTGTGTGTCATCTGCATAGTTACTATAGCACATTTTGTTGTTATCTAAAGTCTGGGCCAGTGGTAGGAGAGCAGATGAAAGATAAAGCAAAAAAACTTTAAAGTTTAATTTAGAGGTTATTATGCCACTATTTTACCAGTCCGGCTAACACAAGATGGAATTAAGCTGCATGTGGCATGTCTCAAAATGTGTTTTGACATTTTAGAAGGTAAACAGAACTTGGTCCAGGATGGAGCCTTGAGGAACTCTATATGTCATTTTGCCCAAATTACTGATTGAGACAGAAGTCATTGAGGTGTGTCTGTGTGTGCGATGTTATAGATGGAATCTGTTTTTCTGGGGATACCTCACTGTGCTAACCCTAATTTGAGTGAAAGGAGAGGCTCTGTTTTCCTACATGCAGTCGTCAGTCGCTGTCATCTGCACTATTCTTTTCGCAATGCTTCTGAGGAGCTGGCTGTAGCCTCGGCAGTTCATAAATTGTTTTGGTGTCGCCAGTGATAAATGAGAGTTTTACTCCATGATAGCAGAAAGATTCTCGCCCCTGGAGATTAATCGCAGAAGGAGTGTGCTGCTATCAAACATCCATCTTCTAGCCTCATATTGCAACAAAACGCAGCCCATGCAATCATTTGTAAGAGCATACATGACATGAACATGTAATATGGATCCACAAAGGCTTTGGTGCATTTCTGGCAGGTCAATATTTTCTTATAACAGAACTCCGAAGTGTTCATAGCCGTATTAGTAGAAGACAGCCTTCTGAAACATGCCTGTCTAAAGATTCTCTGACAGCTGTTTAAAATATTTCATTTTTTTAAACGTAAACTCAAATTCAGTGTGACGTCAACATGTGGAATATAACATAGCATGCAGGCTTTATGGAATCAAATATGTAGTGAACCCTCTTTAAAAACTGTTTATTTTATATCTGATAACATTACCGTTTTACTATTTAAAAATATTTTACAATTTCTGAAACTATTAACATTGTAGCTACAAGATGGATTGGATTTATTTTTAATATGCGGCTATCATATGATTAAGAAATGTGTAATGAGTGAGTGTTTCTGCCCCTTTTTCCAGGATAATATCAGCTATCTATGTCTGTCTGAGTGTTTTTGACCAAACTAAGAAGCTCATGTTACGTATTTGTAGCACTGGTGAATCTTGTTTCTGGCTGGATCGTTACACTAAGGGTGTCCTGGAATTTAGCATGATAAATGGTGTAAAAAGCTTTGTTTAGGTGCATTCTGGTCGCTTTTGAACAGTAGATTGCAGTTGGGTTATTTGAAAAACACAGTAAAACATCCAGGATAGGAGTAAAAGGACAAAAAGCTATACTGCACATCCCATATATCACATTGTGATCTTTTTTTTTTTTATTATTCATCTAGACTATTTCTTCATTTAATAATGAATTAATGAAATTAACCAAATGATAATGAACCAAATGAATTTCCTCCTGCATCCTTGTGACACTAAGCTTAGCACTTCCAGATCAGATAACTAACAGTGGTGAAGTGAATAGTTTAATCACAGCAGACTGGTTGTTTCAGGTATACAATTATCAAGTGACTTTAAATAAATACTCTGCTCATGTATGAAATGTATTATAACTCATTGAATTTTTTTGAATAATTAACTATTCAGAAAATATCCTCGTGCTTGAAGGTTTTCTACATATATTTGTTAAAATGTTCCTTCAGAAGCTCTTTTTCATACATTCAATTGAAAATGAATATTTACCACACATATATGTAACTCTTAAGTACAATTATGTTTCTGCTCATGCTCATTTTCTTCTAACCTCATCCTCTTATCATTGGAGGTAACTCAATAACATGAATAATGTAGATATCAATAAGTTGGTTTCAGATATCTCAGATCTTTATAGGGCAGCGAATAAGTGACTCAGTCTTTTAATCTGAGTAGACACACTCGTGTGAATATACAGAATCATGGCGGCTCCTTTGTTCAGATCGACACGAGGAGTGCATTAGTTGAGAAGAATTTAAATGACAGCTTAGGGTGAAAGTGGAGCCCATACTCGCTTCCTCATTATGATGACTTCGGATTGTAATAGACACTCAAACTGCATCAGAAGTGACTGTATTGTTGTGTAAATGGGGCCTGGATCAAATCCAGCCTCCTCTCCACTTCACTCCATAGAGGTGGAGGGGTGTTTACTATCAGGAGAGGGTTTTAGTGAGCGAGCTTCCAGAAGAATAATTCAATCATGGCTTATTGGCATGACTGTTGACAGCAGAACAATGTTGCCAGCTTGGAGATGATGGGAAATGTGTTATCTACTCTCCCTTCTCTCTGCCCATTAGGTACTTGTCTGTCTGTATGTCTGCCTCTCAGTAATGTTCTCTGTCTCTCCGTCAGCCTGTTTTTGTTTCTCCACCTCTCTCGGAAGGGTATTGTTTGTCTGCTTCACTGTAGGATTGTGTCTGTTCATCCTTTTCTGCATCCATCATCCACATCACTCTGCTTCTGGACCAAGAAGGAAGCAGCTGTGATAAACTTGGCTTTCTGGTCTCTAACCAGCACATGCACTGCTCCCTCAGGCTGTAAACTGAAAATAAACTTCAGTTATTGGGTATAGAGTGTGGATGGAATTATAGGTAAATCATATGCAGTAGATTCACATCTGTATATGCACACACACAATGAGGGGATATTTTGTGTAAACTGGAATATTTTAAACTTTATCTGTTTTGCATCTCTTTATTAAGAAAACATTTCCCTAGATTATATACGGTGCTCTCGGCACCCATATAAAAAGTGTTCAAATATACACAATGTCGCCTATACTGAATTTTATTGTTTCTTTCTCTTGATTTTAATTTGTTTTCAGCTTGTCGCTGTCAATGACTGTATGTCAGTTTATATTGAAGTCCAAGGTGGCGTGACTTCCTGGGAGGGATGTGGGGAAGTTGACCCTCGCCTCCGGTGCATGCATCCTACCTTCTGAACATATTTACTGAAGGGTTGAATAGCATTCATCTCCCCTGCAGAGTGATCAAAGCTACCTTACTGGACTAAAAAAGAAAATCATTCAAAAATGTAGTTTAAGTCTAAGCAGAGCTGTCATCTCTCAAGCACTGAGAGAGAAACTCTGATTATTTTCAGCGTGAAAGACATTTGTGTTTTTTTTCCCCCAGAGCCAATAAGTGACATGTGCTTATCGTCAGTAGAAGTTATATTAAGTGTCTATGACTGGTTACATCTGTAACATTTATCATTCTCTTACATTTTATTTTGTCTGCATCATATATTTTTTTAGATTCCACATTTGTCACCAATGTTGATATTTGGGTCTTAACCAAATATTGTTTGTCATTTTTGTATTATACCTTTGCAGGAATAGGTATATCACAATAAATCACACCACTGCTCTTCTTTAATCTCAGTTTTCTATAAGCTCATCTTTCCTGCTGACACTAATCTTTTGTATCAGTCTGTAACGAATATGCTCTGATAGTGATCTGTGGATGTGCAGTGTGTGATATGATAGAAAGGAAAACACTTTCCTACCTAGAATTAGAAACAATGTTAACTTGTTGTGTGTGTCTTCTTCTTTTTATTTTCTTAGACTCTGCAATAGTCAATGGAGTTTTCTGGTCTGAGGCTTTGAATAAAGTCTTTGTGGATAACTTTGAAAAAGACCCTTCACTCATATGGCAGTACTTTGGCAGTGCCAAGGGCTTTTTCAGGCAGTATCCAGGTAAATGTGTGTTTGTATGTCGGTGGATTTCAGAATGATTAAATGTTTTGTTTCTTAAAGTGGGAAGGCTTGTGTGAAGAACTGAGGGGTAGCAAGATGGGGGTACATAATATATATGATTCTAGAACAAAATTTTTTCCCTAAATTCTGCTTTTACAAAGATTATAATGTTTACGTTTGAATTGAAGCCATTAGAGAGGATTTTACAGTATTTACATTTTGTTGGTTGAAGTGTGCAATTGTTTTTACCTTCACAGTATGAGAGGGTCATACTCGACATACATTAGAAACACCTATATGAATGAAGCAGTAAAACTCACCACCACTTGTAAACTTCAACCAAACATACATGAGAGAGTTGAAGCCTCTCAGATGACCTCAAGTCAAATTGAACATTATTGTTAAAGCTGAAGTTAGGTCGGTTATATAAATGGATGCTGATTTTTCTGCTTGAAAACTCTCACACAGTATTATTTCGAGGCCGTCAGATGTCATTTCATCGTTTTTGTATACGATGTGTGATATTCTACAAGGAATCAAATGGAAGCCTGATGAACATGGAGTCATTGCTTTCGACTGTCGAAACCGGAAGTGGTACATTCAAGCAGCCACCTCTCCGAAGGATGTGGTGATCCTGGTGGATGTCAGCGGCAGCATGAAAGGTTTGAGACTCACCATCGCCCGGCAGACCGTCTCCTCCATACTGGACACTCTTGGAGATGATGATTTTTTCAACATCATTGCTGTAAGTCCACGCAACATACATACACACACACACATACACACACACACACACACACACACACACACTTACAACTG
>OMNM01030793.1:0-15769 GCA_900302745.1 Parablennius parvicornis
AAAGTTGCTTTCGGGAAGGAAACACAAACGGTTGGCATGTGAAATATCTACAGACGTCTCTCTTCTGGCTCTAACATTTGTAATCAATGTCACAGTTAGAAGTCAATATTATTTTTTTCCTTCTGCGTTTGAGTTTTACCACCAGAGAAACAGACGAGAGAGGGTGTGACAGAAGCGTCTCAGCCAACAGAGTTGTGTGATTTTGGCCTTGTTTAAAGGACGCTTCACATGACACATCATCCCTAAAAAAAAAAGGGGGGTGCGTTTACATTGCAGCAGCGGGCACACTGACAACAATGTAGTTAGTGGCCGGGCCACAGGAGGGCGCTGTTGCTTGTTTCTGTATGAAAACCCACAGACTTGTGTGCAGAGAACAAGCTATAAACGTGAACAAAATGCAGAGAACCCGACTGATAATTAATTGGATGCTATCAGGGGTGAGTCTCAACTATTAAACTATCAATCTTGACATTGAATACAGACCATGAGTCATACCACTATGGGTCCGTCATGTTTGTTTACAGGCACATGAAGTATTTTTAACGGAGAGTTGTGCAGGTGCAGTAGCAACCCTCCATAGCCTGCCACCATCTCTGCAAGAGGGAATGGCAACCATGGAAGAATCTTTCCACCTTGGGAGCTGGTATAAAAACTTTGCAGATACACTTGTGTCATTTAAACGGACCAGATACACTCGTATTCGGTGTCCTTTAAATGGGGCCTTTATATGGCTTATCCTCCATGATATCCATTTACTTAAAACAATGTGAATTTGAGCTGAGCTGTATGTTATGCATTAAGACAGTGAAGGCATATACTATAATCAAATAACACTGTAAATAGTTGCAGATGGTCAAATTAATTCGCGCTGACAAGTCTCCTGTCATCTGCAAGGCTAAGCACATCTCCAGAGACCACCACCTGTTGCTCAACATTCATTCACATGTTGATTTCACTTGACTCCGCCCATGCCGCCTTGCCCTCAAGGACCCTGCCGGCTTTGAACTTCAGGCCTAAGAATACCTCACAAAAGTATTCAAGGCCACACAGCTTTCCAGTAATTTGCTGCTCAGAAAAAAAACAACAAAAAGTTTTCTCCCACTGCAGGACAAACAACTTTGGGGAGCGGAGCCACAGATATCCCTCTGCAGGGCCCCGGCATCACGGCGCAGCACTGCTACATTGAAAACCAGGCGGGCAGCATCACCTTGTACCCATGTGGAAACCAGTGTGCTGTGGATGGCATTCCTATCACCAAGCCCTATCGCCTTACACAAGGTAGTACATGCTACAGTGCTACAGTAATCTCATAACTGATAGCAAAGGAACTCACAAATTAACCAACAAACGAAGTTTCTTTAGACTTCCTAACTGTAAAGCAAAAAATATCCACAGTAAATGAGCAGTGCAGCAGTTCAAATAAATGCATTCACACTGAGGCACAGAGGGTGACTTAATCTGAGCAAAACTGGGGAAAAACAATAAACTTCTAAGTGCTCAACTGTAGTCAAAATTACCCAAAACACCGTCTAGCAGCACAATAGAAAAACAGTCTCATGTCCTTCCAGTAACATGCGTACTCACCATAAAAAAAAAGCCAAAATAGTCCCGCCCCATCAGCCCCCTCTCTGTGGGATCCAAGCCAGCAGCTACACCAACGTGTCATTTGAAGCCGGTGTGTGAGGAGGCAGCAGCTGCTGAACAAGAATACTTGAGGCTGTGCTTCATTCAGAGGACAATCAAGAAACTTTGAATCAAACAACTCAGGAACAGAGGAAAATACATTGTTTGTATTTAAAAGTGATAACCCGGCAGCGGTTTTGGACCACAACGGATGAATTAAACTTCCCAGCAGGACAACTGGAAACAAAACTTCAGCTGTGACTCTCTGGAAATATTTCCAGCATTATTGAAAGATACAAGAAATGCAGGGAAATGATGAGACACTGATTTCACTGACTGGTTAAACACGCGTAAGTTTCAACTAATCAGCATATATATTTTTTTCAGAATTGTAAATATCCTGTCTGATGTTTACAAGGATGGCTAGGTTTCTACTTCACCATTTTTACTGAAACATGGTTAATTTAAACAAGTTGACTGATAAAACAGAACACCATCCTAATATTGTCTGCTATGTGTAGACTATGGTCAACGTCAGACTGCAAATACTCAAGGCATTGTTTTGTTCCTATCTGTGTACATTTAATTAGAATTAATTGAATATTTATACTAACAACTCATGCATTAACCATCTTCCCACATGCAGTGTGAGAGCTGTAGGTTTATGGCAGCATAATTGGCACAGCCTCTTGAATGATGAAAAGTAATGTCCTGAAATAAATAAATTCATTGATTAATTAATCAATATTCTCTCCTGGCAGGGTGTATGCTGTGTTTTGGTCAGTCGGCCTTTTTTCGCTTCAACCACCCAGAAGAGGCTCAAAGGATGAAGAGCATGCTGCCTGGAACGAACCAAGGCCCGAACATTGCGAAAAATTTTCCTTCAGGTAAAAAAAACCAAACAAACCCAAAACACTTTTTGGCTTTTTGTAAGCATCTATTATGTCAGTTTAACTCCATCTAATTGGACTCCAGACTGAGTAATTCCAGTGATCCAGAAATAAGCATGTTGTGACAACTGTGAGTATGATGGTTGTACAGTTTCCTCAGGAGCTATTCTGAGCAGAGCAAATGTTTTGGGCTGACAAAACACTTTGGATTCTTATGTCTTTAACTGTAAAAAATAAAGAATCAGTTACTTCCTGATAATGGGTGGGGAGGCAGTATCTCTATGAACTGTGCACAATTATTTGCTTAAACAGTTTGTCGAGCCTTCAAAACATCCCAGCAAACAGTTGTGTTGAGATTTAATTGGCTGGATAATTGGACGCAAATACGTGATTCCATGTGCTTCTAACATTTGACACGTTTACTCATGATCCTCTGAAATATTATTATTCGTGACAGTGTGTAAAAATAGCTTCTTCGGAACTAATTGTGTGTCCTACATTGTGCTCTACTTCACAAGTTCAGTATGTGACCCCATTGTTATATAAGATTTGACACCACTTTAAAAAAGAAAGAAAGATGTTTGCTTTATATCTTTAAGATTATTCTCCAATGATATTTTAATATCTTGGCATCCTGCCCACTCTGACTGGTGCTGGTGATATTTAGACCCCATTCTCTCTTGACCTTCTTGGCTGGGCTGTCAGTGCTCGAGCAGTGAGAGCCACCACACCCTACCCTCTGTGTATATGGCCCACTCTTTCCTGACCAAGCCCTGATTTCATCTGCTCTGAATGAGGTACGCGGCTGCAGCTTTTATATTTAGCTGCTTCAGATCCCTGTAGGATTACAACACAACTTAGGAGCATCGCGACCACTGGGTTTGGTTCATATGGGAGACGACAGGCTCTGAGACATTTATCACCATTTAAAGTGGGCCGCTGAGACAATGTAAATCAACGTGTGCCCGGCAGCTTGTGCAGGCATGTGTAGTTTCCCTTACAGTGTATGGACAACTCTTTGTCCTATTGGTGACCTGAAGCATTGTGGGTGTCAAAAGGGCAGAGGTGACACACGACAGACTTCACAAATCTCTCTGTTTGTTTGTGTGTTTTTGCAACTGTCCACTTCATTTACCTAACAGGCATGCACAAACACAACTGTTTCTGTCTTCACTTTGCAGACCCCCACAGCGTCCTAAATGGGAACCATGAATCTTTTTTGAACAACAATGTCACCAAAATCAGCAACATGGCTAAAGACCTACAGGACTCCTTGGTGCTGAAGGCTTCGTCGGGATTTGACAAACAGCCTCTTCCTCAGCCGCGTGCACAAGACATACTGAATGGAAGAAACAGCTCGACAAAGGACAACTATGTTAATGAAAATGCCAACAACCTTGGAAACAAAACCCCTCCAATACCTACCCGGTCCACTCACAACAATCTAAACCCTGTCCCTCATCCTCGGACTTCACTCTCTGTGGCCACGTGCAGTCTTGCTGGAGGTCAGAGGGCACAGGAGAGTCCAAAGGCTCAAAGAAACATATGGGCAGAGGGTATATCACCACATATCAGGGAGTTGGGTCAGACCACAGAACACTCGAGCATTAGTCACCATTCATCCTCCGTCAAGTTTTCCCCTTCAGCTCCGTCCAGCCCTCGATTGAGAGGCTCCTCCTTACAGAAGAGATCCCAAAGCCCCATGCGAGAGAAGGGTCAGTATCTCTCCCATGTAGACGTCCCTCAGAGGCTCAGGACTCCAGATACAACTGGAGCCGGCAGCCTGAAAGAGCTTCCTCCCCCCAGCCCTCAAATGTCCCGCAGACTGACTCCAGGATCACAGGGCTTCAGCGCTAAAGCCGTTCCAGACAGTCCCCAGGGGCACCGCAAACTCACAGCTAATTCCAAAGCTGAAGCTATGAGGGTTTTGTACGCCCAGAGTCCATCGCCACTTACTGGGATGGAGATAGAAACGGGAGGAAGGCAGTCAAAGCCTGGCATGGGAGGCACCATCATGTCAGGTTTGGGTTCTGGATCCGGCTTATCTCCTCTCACCAGCCCAAACAGCCGAAGAAAGATCTCTGGCATGACTGCAAAAGGATCCTCCAACAAGGACCTGAACCTTGTGAAACCATACACCCGGGAACGCAAAAACAGCATCTCTGAGATCAGTGACAATGAGGATGAGTTGCTGGAATACCACCGGTGGCAGAGAGAGGAGAGGCTGCGTGAACAGGAGATGGAGAAACTGGTAAGTGGTCAACTGTGAGCTTGCACAGCTGCTCTTAAATTCGATACAAATTCAGCCCAACTTTGCCTTTCAAGAGATTTTCCTTTTTCCTGTATATGAATGGATTTTTAATAATCACACCACAAAAGAACAAACAACCAAAAAAGAAACACATAATCATAATCAAACATGGAGTTACAGTGGCATTGGTTTTGTGTTGAGTCCAATTGATTAGATTTTGATGTTTTGTTGGTGAAGTTACAACACTACTTGAAATTTACGGACATGACAAGATAACATTATAGAAATGCAGTTCAATAGTTGAATATAGGCTCTAGCTCCTGGCAAATATCCACACAGGACGACGGATGATCACAAGGTTGACAAATGTGGACGAGTGAGAGAGTACCAATACTGGTATTACAGACTCCATGTCTTTAGATATCTTTGCCAAATACACTGGCATACAGCCAGCAGCTCATCTCCTCGGTGCATTACTGGCATTGTAGACCCATGTGGGGGTCTACATGGGGAGAGCATTTCTCCCAGAAGTCTGGTGGTCTCGAGTGGAGGGCGTGTCTGGCTATTGCTCAACACTATATTTACTAGAAGGGACGGGCAGCCAGTACTTTTAAAGCTGCCTCAGTGTGACTCAATGCGCTCGATCAAATTATACTATGCATACCTGTTGCCTATCTTCAGTCACTACCCCCAACCCAACCAGTCTCCCATTCTTCAGCCCCCTACTCCATCCCCTTCCCACTGACAGCTGACGCAACCACAGGGGCGGGTGATCACTGCTGGCCCGACACATCCAACGACTATTTCAGGAACCAGACGGTTTCTGGTAACAAATAAGACAGTCACTGAGACAGCCACTGTACCAATGTGTTGAGTCATCCAGTACGCACTGACAACTTCTACCAGAAAACAGATGAAGTGCACATATTTATCAAACCAAATCCTTTGTTGAGCAGTGTTTCTGGTTCAGATCTATCTTGTATTAAATTTCATGGCACGGCTTTAGATTTGCACAATCACTAACTGTTTTGTGAAACCAGCACTTTCATAATGACATCTGGCTGCCCACATAAACACACAAGTATAGTTTTATTCAAAGAGTTTGAATTTGTTCAGTCTGCTTTGGTTTTGTTCTATATTTCTTCATACACGCGGAATACATGCATAGCGTAAAATAAATCTCTAGATTGTGGAGGGTAGCAGACCAGATGTTACATAAAGGTGATCAATATTATATCAGAATATAAGGCCTTTTGAAAATAATTCAATGTAAAAGTGAGTCATGGAGTCAATCTCCTGAAAGGCTGTTTGAAAGGAACAAATGATCAAGGGTCGGCTCCTTTCAAAGACCCAAGTGAGTCGCGTTGACGGATAGAGGAGGACTCCAGCAGAGACTTTACAGCAGTGTACGTAGGGAGGCCCCACTGACCACTCAAGTGCAAAACACAAATTAAGTGTATCAAATTGGTCATTTTGCGTGTTAATTACAAGTTTGCAAAGTGTGAAATTAATCATGAATAATATATACATTGCTGAAATCGATTGACACATTTTTGGGAGTGAGACTTAGTTTCTATTTCCATCTTATTCAGCAAGAAGAATACAGACTGTGTGGTCTTTTCAGTTTCTGGTCAATGTGTTCTGTAATAACATTCTAAAATATAATAATAACAAAGACATGTAAAGGAAAACTAGCTGGCATGGCATGATTCCTGATTCATTTGTTGGGGCAGGCTTGAATTAAGCACTTAAAACACATTAATTGTTGACCTGTAGAGACAGACAAAGAGAGGATTTCCTTTAGTGAAATGAATACCCTATATTTAGCACAAAGCTCTTGGAACAGTTGGCAAAATGAGCAAAACTCAACCTATACACGTGGATAATGCTGTACTTTGAAATCCTGTGTGGTTCATCTCTCAGTAAAGTTAAGGAGGAAGAAATGTAATCAAGAACTCTTTTTTTTCTACATCAATCCCTCTAGTGAGAATGCTATGATTCTTTTTCTTTCTTTTTTTTTCTCTAATGGAACTATAAAAACCTCATCATTTTAATAACATAACGAGTGTTGCCTCATTGCGTTCCTAAAGTCTTGTATTATCTAATTGAAAAAGTTCTCTCTTATTCTAATGATGTGAGAAAAACACGGGACTCATACATTCACAATAAAGTATTGGTTGAATTAAAATGAAACAAGCTCAGTCCGTGAATGCTCTATGTGAATTTTGTGAATTTTAATCATTTTAATCTATTGTGTGCTGTGTAGAGTTTTATATAGTTTTCTGGTGTCAAAATATAATGTCTGGTTCATTACACAGTCAACATTGATATGTGTCAGACAAAAGGGGATTGCAACAGAAGACACCTTTGACACAATTTTATTTTTTACTCTTTCCAAGTTCCTAATTCTTGTCAGACTGGAATGGTGATTACAAATGCCGTGGTCTGTTTTATTTTAGTACATTAAAGCAAGCATCCCATTGTTTGGTGTAACAAGAGACAATAGTGTGGTCACAAATGACAACCACGTGGTCATCAAACAACTATTAAAAGCAATGGATAAAAACATAAAAATAACAATATCTCCATGACATCTGATTGAAACCTTGTGTAGGTAGAAATCCTTGAAAAGTCTCACGTTTATATTCTTTATGTAAATCACTTCTGTTTGCATAAACAACAGGTATTACTATGAAGTCTCTCCCTCTGACTGGCTACATCAGCTCTGGCCCTCCTGCTATCAGGTTACGCTTGTCCCATGCCAGCGACTGAGCAACAGCTGCCTAAACGGGACAATGTCACTCAAGGACACTCGAGAGAGAATCTGCAATATGATCTATAGTTTGAGACTGCACGCTCACCTCTCACACCTCCTCTGTAGGAGCGGCAGAGACTGGAGACCATCCTGAGTCTGTGTGCAGAGTATAACCATGGAGACAATGCTGCGGAGCTGGTGAGGAGCGGGTTGCTCGGGGGGGCGACGGGGACCTGCTCCAACTCAGGGGGAGGGATGTCTTTTCAGGGGGTAGACAGACCCCCGAGGGCAAGAGGAGAGAACGATGAGGAAATCCAGAGGGAGGAGTCAAGCAGCACAGAGAGCACACACCAAGAGGTAAAAGACACAACTTCATGATTCTCAAATACGTTTTTAACTGATCCTGATGCATAGTTTATATTTGACATTTAGTTTTTTCTTTTTGGTTTTATGATTAATGTGTCTGTGATAACTTATGTTGGGATCTATTTGTGATAAAAAAAAAAATGTTGTGCAATAGATTTGTATCGGCAGAACCTGTATCTATCTATTTAGTCTAAATTGATGCTGTACTTTTGTACAGTTTTGTGTTTTTAATTATAATGTCACTATTTCATATTCAAATTTTTTTAAATTATGAGGACCACAAAGGAAATAAGCCTTATTTATAATTTTTTGTGTCATCCTCAGGTTTTTTAACATGTCATCAAAATGATTGATATATATTTGTATGTTTTATTTTGTATGCACATGAAGAAAATCCAAATAAATTCGTTCATTCATTCATCGGGAGGGGGAGAAATATATGTTACATTTGCTTTGTGTTATTTTACAAATGTGCCCATAGTGTGAGGAGTTGTTAGTTGGACAGGAGCAAACCTATCTGGAGGAAGAGAGGAACAGGATCCTGTCCAGGGTTGATGACTTGAAGCACAGGGTTGGTGACCTGGAGCAGCAGCTACAAGAGACCAAGCACGAGGTCAGAAACACACGAGTGTTTGTGAAACCTGCAGCTAAATTCACTGCATTCCTGCTCTAGTTGTTGATGATGATGACACCAGTTTTCAGAGCTTGACTCCATGGAATCTGTGTGTAGGTGGAGATGGAGCAGGCCCTGCTGCAGGCAGAAAGTCGGGCTGAGCAGGAGCAGGTGGAGGCTGAGAACGAAATCGTCTCTCAGCTGCAGCTCAGACTAAGCCAGCTGGATAAGACCACCCAGAAAGAGAAGGACAAGGTGGGCACACAGGACACAGTCATGTGACCCTATAAATACCATCAATTTGCTAAAAAGCCATCGGTGTAATGTGTGAAAACCGCACGTGAATGACTGGATCTGAAATATTTGTGTTTGAGTACCTGAATCTCACTCCTTTCTGAATGTGCAAACTGAAATGATGGATATTTCCATTGACCTGCACTGCTTATTTATGAGTCTCAAAACACAAAGCACATCCTGTCTCAAGTTTGCGATAGTAGATGTAGAAAAGACAAATAGCTGAATGTGAATAAAACAACCTTTTTTAAAAAATATATAGAAATGCACAAATTCACATCACCACATTAGTATTGCAATCGCTAACACCTCTACCAACCTAACCTCTGCACCCTCTAATACTTCTTTAACTGCTTCGGCTGCCTGTTAGCTTTAAAACTTTATTGCATGGATTTGAGTTGTCCGTGATTATTTTTATTTATCTTTTACTTCCCCGGTGTGGTATGCGTGTCTGAATACGGACACCATTGTGTGTGTGTGTTTCTGTGTGTTTTTAGGGGAGGGCTAATGTGTCGGCTGAGCGGAAGGTCCTGGAAAAGCAGAGGAATGAGTACAATGAGCTGAAGAGGCAGTTTGATAAGTGCCCCTTGTCTCTAAGGGAACAGTTACAGGAGCAGCTCAGCAGGGTCAGTGTTCTCACGCAGCCCACTGGCTGGCAACAGTGAGTTATAACATACTGGATACTGCAGTACTGTATGATCTGCACAGGCACAGATGTATTTGACTCTGTGGCAAAGCACTTAAAACTCCTCATAAACCTGCAGACGGTGCATTTCTCTCATTTTTTTTTGCTTCTGCTGTTGTGCTTCATTACATGAACATGTAGGGTTCATTACAACAACACCATTTGTAAGTGCTGCTACACAGCAGGCGTTTGCTACCACAGCAGCAGTTTTAGCCTGAGACTTAATCACTACTGTTCCCTCATTCCGGATGCTTGACAGTGTCAACTGCAGTTAGTAATAATTAATGATGTCATTAACTGCTTTGCTCTAAAAAAACATTTGCATGCCCTGTTACCATGAATGACTCAGGCCACTTCCACTCACTTTAGCAGAGATAAAGTGCCTCAATGGATGAATTTTAAATCTTTAGAATGTCACGATAAGCCAGAATAAGACTCCTCCTTTTCGACATGCGTTTTATTGTCAATAAATCCACTTTAAAAGACAAACAAATTAATAAATAGGCTCACTTGTGAAGTTAGTCATCATCTTGGTGGATTTAAAGAGCTTTAAACAGTCAGCGTCTTTCACATATTTACACACACACACACACACACACACACACACACACACACATACACACACACTCTCTGAGAAGCTGGAGATTGAACTATCAAATCCATCCAAAAAGAGCAAAAAAAAACAAAACAAAAAAAATCCATCTATCCATCCATCAGTTCAGGACATACTGTATGTCTAGTCCTTCATAGTGAAGCTAATAACGGAACAGGTTTTTGTTTTGTTGCCAACTCAAACAAACTTTTTTTTGCTTGTTTATTTTAAAATCACAAAATTCCTTCAATTGCTCACTGAAAACACTCGTTTATTTTCTATCCTGTCGGGTGTTGGAGCCAATATGAAACCATCACACCTTTGGTCTGTAGGAGGACATCATAGTAGAGAAAAACCTTCTTGCACAGGGAGAAAAAGAATCTCTTTACAGAAAGATGAATTTCTCACTACAAGGTGAGAATCCTGATTGATAAATACCTGTTACAACTGAAGGATCTCACATGTTGGCGCCCATTAGATTGTGCTCTGAATAGTCTTCTTTTTTTTTCTTTTTTTTTTTGGTGTTTTCGTTGGATTTTTGATAACAATAAGAACAAAGCATGATGTAGCCAGTCTTATCTTTTGTAACACTCTGTGGTTTCTAACAGTCTCAATAACCTGCATGTATATATGTCAATGGACAGAAAGCTGAAGCTCTGGAGTCTGGGACCAAGCAGTTTGAGGAGCTGGAGTTCTGCCAGCTGGAGGAGGAAAGCAGTCTAGAGGAGAAGAAGGATGCTCAGAGCTCGCAGCTTCTCCAGGAGCGAGCTGAGTACCACTGCAGCGTGGCCAAGAGGAAGGCACGGAGCAAAAAACACGTATGTCTGTATATGATCTGATCACCAGCATGACATCAAGGAAGTGGTTGTGTTGCTTTACAGGAGAGAATGGCAGCACTGGAAGCTCAAGTGAAGCAACTGGGGTTACAGGCCTCTCTGGACACTGATAGGCTGGCAAAGGACAGATCGCTGACTCTGCAGCTGTTACACAAGGTGAGCTTCTCGTTGATAACGCATAAAACAGCTTTTGGTGTGCTCACTGCTTTGGCTTAGTGCCGAACCTGTCCATTAAAAATATTAAATAGGGCAGAGTAAACTTGGTATTTGATTGACTTATTACGTTTGAGATATCCTACCAGAAATTAAGGAAACAGTCTCAGAAAATGAATCTATAATGAATGGTTTTATTGGTGAAAAATTCATTTTTTTGTGAGAAAAAGCCTAAATATTGAGGCTTTTGGCAATAATTCAATTATTCCAGCTGAAATGAACAGATATAGAAAGAAAGTTTTTTTTTGTGTATTTTTCACATCATAAAGACTTTATTCACCTTTTTTTAATACTGTATGGCTACATCTGAGAAACACCATATGTGCACATTTGTTCCACCCTTCAGGAGCAGGACCGGTTGTGTGCCCTTGAGAAAAGGTACCACACACTGACAGGAGGGAGAAACTTTCCAAGGTCCAGCTGCAATATGAAAGAGGTGAGCAGGTACACCCGAGACATTGTATCACAAACCACCTGTGGTGTCTAAGCTGGAGGAAAATTACTGCAAAAGTGGATTTCTTCTTACTTAGGTGAACTTTTTAAACAGGAATTGCTTCACATCAGCGAACCTGACCTTGTATATGGGGACGGTCCTCCTCATAGCCCCCGTCCCTCCTCTGCCACCTTCTCCTCCTCCTCCTCCTCCTCTCACATCCCTTCCCCTGAACTCTGTCCCGTCAGACTACAAGAGGTAAATCTTTGTAAAAATCCTCTGTCAGTGAAGTGAAATGCTGTGCCTCTACGGTAAAACTGAGCATGGCGGTGTGTCAGACGCTGACAAATTAAAGCAAGCGTGCAGTGTGTCTGTTTCAAGGTTCAACTTTATATACGTTCATGTTTGAGGCCCTTGATGAAGACATTGTACCGTCGCGGCCATCAGTGTTTTATTCAGAGTTGTGACACGCTCACGTTTGCTTTTGAATCATTAGTGTGACTTGTGGACGTGCTGCTCTCTTCAGCCCTTTCTATCTCTGTGTTGTGGCTGTTGATGCAGGAGTACCTCAGGCTGTCTGACGTCTATAGGATGTATGGAAATGCTTCTGTGCCCCCTCACTCTACCTCCCCCGCTGCTCTCCACTGCCTCTCCCTCACTGTTGCTCCAGCTCTGCCGTGTGAGGTAGAAACCCTTCCCGCTCTCTGCTGTTATCTTATTTGTGTCTGATTGCTGAAACACTCACCTCTGAAAGCTATTTGACTTGGTCTCTAAAACAGATGCTTGCTCTGACCCTTCTCCTTCACCTTGTGCTCTCTCTGTGTTTTCCGGGTGTGTATTGACTGTCTGTGTGAAGGAGTACATCACAGTCAGCCAGTTAAGCCAGATCTTTGGGATGCAGAGAGTTGATTCCTCCTCTTCCTCGTCTATTCCGTCATTCCAACTTGCCTCTGCTGAGTCCACCTTCTCTTGCCAATCAGCCACACGTGGTCCTTCCTCCTTTCTGTCACAGGTTTGTCCCTCCCTAATTCAAGGTCCACACTTTCTGAAAGGCACGTTTGCATTTCTTTCTCTCAGCCTTACACTGTGACGCAGACTGCTTCCTGTTGTGTTTTTTTCACCCTAAACCTGATGGCTGATGCTTCTGTTACTGATGATGTTGCTTTGCTGCTCCTTTTGTTTCTTTGGCTGAATGCTTTGTATCACCTCAGAGCCAGACTGAGCTGAGCAGGAATGCAATGACTCCTCTTAATCTTGAGCGCTGGTACCAGGACATCATGGCTGCTGGAGAGCCTCTGTCATGTCCTCCACCACTACCCGCAAAGTCTTTTTCCGCACGCAGACACGGGCAGGTAAATTCCTTAATGTTCTCCTGGTAGCTGGTTGTCAGTGTCTTACTAACAGGCACTAATACCAATACAGATGAACTCCCAACACACTGTTCCCCCCGAGGCAAAATCTCATTAGCGCCTCGACGATCAATATTTCTAAGACTCGGCGGCCTTCTCACGGGTAGCCTCTGAACCTTCATACTACCAAGAGGACAGGAAAGCAGATTTTATTCACTCAACTAAAACTGGTGAAATAATAAAAAAACAAAAAAACATCTTTACTGTAAATTTCAACTGTAAAAATCACAATCAGAGCTCAAATGAAAAAGTGACCTCTGATTTGTTTCTCCCCTCAGCTGCTGAAGTCTAAATCAGATGGAGAGGTCGGCCACGGATCCAACTATAATGTCTGCAGCGCGGCAGCTCTGCCACACTCCAGCGGCGCTCCACATGAGAAAAATGCAGCCTCTAAGGTCAGTTTCCCACAATGCGAGCTGATTAAATATTTAAAATGGTTCACTGCATGACGCTTTTCATGTGTGTCGCAGGAGTTACAGTTGGCGCTGAGAGAGATGTCGCTGCCGTTAGACATGGACTCCAGGAGGCAGATGGCCCTACAGTGCAAAGGTGCTTTGACTCTCAACTCTTCACGTCAGAGTTCAGGATTTCAATACGAAAGGGAAATGTAATGCACTCACATAAAAAGGCTCATCCAATTGAATTAATGAGATAATTATCTCAGGAAAAAAGGAGGAATGATTTCATGAAAAAGAAAGAAAAATCAACTCTGTTTCTGCATTAATGAGATAATTAAGACCTTGAATCAGAAAAACAGGGCAAGTTCTTCTCCCCCCTTAAGTGATGTTTCCATAGGTATGTCTACAAAACAGCAGGGAAGAAAAAAAACAGAGGAAGTTTTATATTTTCTTTTCTTTTTCTAAAATTAGAGACAGAAATGAATATCTCTGGCAGGAATGGGCAACTTTGATCATTGAATAGACTTCATCCTCACAGACATTGATTTAGGACAAATATATAGGCAGATTGAATGGAATACTTTTTTTTCCCTTTACCTTGAAACAAACAGATTTGGAGTAATATCAACTTTTGTTGTCCATGAGTACACGGTTGTGATGTTGTATTGCTGCTGTCTCTCTTGGTCCAGCTCATAAAACTATTAGATTTAGTGTCTGAAGCTGTTGTCTTGAATGTTTCTATCTTATTGAACTCCAGCTGGAGCGCCTCATTATTCCCAAACTAACTCCATCCTACTGACAGACATATGAGAAATGTTCCACTGTAGGTAACTGTAACATTAGGATGTATCCACTGTAAATGTAGTCCTTTACCTAAATAAGCATTTATTAATTATTATCGTCATTACCTCACACATATGTTCATACAGATCATAGAGCATTTTTCAGAGTGTTGAATACTGCCTGCAGGCGACAATGAAAAAAATAAAGAAAATTACAAGGAAGATATTAACTGAAATTCTTTAATAAAATTGACGGCTGTTGCTAATTTGTTTGTATTTACAAATTAGAAATGACACATGACAGGGGTGCCTGGACCCCTCTTCAATAAAAAAGAATTTTCAGTTAACTCGACCCTTCAACACTGATATGAGGAACTCAGCAGACAACTGTAAACACATGCATCCTGGACGAATCGCCTCAGAGCAGTAACTTGGATTTACCAGTAGAGAGCGCTGTAAGTCTGTGACAGCTGACGCCTCACCCTCTCTGCCTCCACAGATCCTTCTCCCACAGTCCACCACTCCATCCTCCATCATCACACACCACCCAGCGGCAGCCAGGCGTACGACACGCTGAGCCTGGAGAGCTCCGACAGCATGGAGACCAGCGTCTCCACCGGCAACTCCGCCTGTACCCCGGAAAGGTGAGAGACTGAAGTGAGCGGCTGTTTCCATGGGAACACTCAAGTCTGCCCCATCTCTCAGGGAGAAGGGTCACTGCGCTTTGTTCCCGTGACAACAAGTTGTGTTACACGCCTGCTCACGTGGGCAGCCAGGTACACCGTCTGTTGCCATGACAACCCTTTCAAGTTACCACGGAATTTTTTTTTTTTGAAGTGAAGTTTTAGTGGTGTTAATGAAGAAGCCCGTATCTTTCTCCCCCGCTGAGAGAGTTTGGTTTCCAGGCGTGTCCATTGTCACAGGCAGATCTTGAGATGATCCTCTGTGTGTGTGTGTGTGTGTGTGTGTGTGTGTGTGTGTGTGTGTGTGTGTGTGTGTGTGTGTGTGTGTGCTGAAATGATGTGTACGAGCATGAAGCACATTTTAAGCTCTCAGAGTAACTTTCACATTCCCTCTGATATCAAACGAGCTGATTAAAGTGAAAATCCCAATAAAAGCTGTTTGACATTTTAAACCACTGAGACGTGTTAAAATCCACAAGCTTCATGTTGCCAGGTCTGAACTCTTCCTTCATGTTGCCAGGTCTGAACTCTTCCTTCATGTTGCCAGGTCTGAACTCTTCCTTCATGTTGCCAGGTCTGAACTCTTCCTTCATGTTGCCAGGTCTGAACTCTTCCTTCATGTTGCCAGGTCTGAACTCTTCCTTCATGTTGCCAGGTCTGAACTCTTCCTTCATGTTGCCAGGTCTGAACTCTTCCTTCATGTTGCCAGGTCTGAACTCTTCCTTCATAATTGAATGATAATTCAACCCTGTTCCTGTCGTCTCAGGTCCAGATGGCCTTTGTTCCTCAAGCATCCCACATCTCAGGTTCTCCTGTGTTTCCTTCAGTGTTGGTTCTCCTGTGTTTCTGTCATGCCCACTCCTCAGCGGCCTCATAGGGGCGCTGTTGGCCAACCTTTGGAGTCTTCCCGGCATGGTCTTCCCGGTTTGTGCTGAAGTTGACCAGT
>OMNM01030797.1:0-10282 GCA_900302745.1 Parablennius parvicornis
CAGAGTTGTTTAGGTCCTCTTTTGAAACCAGACAGCAAGTAGATCTTAATTCTACCTCACTGTGTTGTCCACTGTCTGGACAGTGTCAGTCAGTACACGTGTTTGTCTGTGTGTGTGTGTGTGTGTGTGTGTGTGTGTGTGTGTGTGTGCAAATGCTCAAAAGCGCACCCACCTGCATATACCAGAGTCCAGCAGAGTGCAATAACCTGTAGGTGTGCACATACGGTGCTTTCCTGTGAAAGAAAATGTATAAAATGTAAATAACTAATTCTCACACACACACACACACACACACACAGACACAGACACACACACACGCACACACACACATACACACATACACACACGCACACACTCCTGTGCTGTGACATTTGACTCATTGCTTTCAGTTTTTTGTTCCTCATTGTTGAGAGGAAACCAGTTTAAAACATTAACATTCATTTATTCTGAAACATTTCATTTCCTGACATATGCCAATATCATTTTAAAGGATTTTGAAAGTGCTGACACTCTGAAATATTCATTTTAATTCACAAGTTACTTTCCAACATTATGTTTAGTTTGTGACAGATAACTGTAGTTGAACACAGGATGTGTCTTTCAGTACATGTTATGTTTGCAGAGTAAAAAAGTAAAAAAAAGGAGAAAAAAATATGAATACACACATATAGGTTTCTTTTTTTAACGAGGATTTTCTTTTGTTATTTTAAGAAAATCTCTGAACTCACTAAGAGAAAGTAAAAAAAATAGTCAAAAAGCCTTTGTTGTCATTGCTGTAGAAAACAATGAGATTGAGTGACAGCTCCCTAGTACAGAACGCAGAATAAATACAAAACAAAAAAACACAGAATAAATCCAAATTTAAAAAGATAAAAGATTAAAAAGAGAAAGTTGCCATTAAAGTCCATAGAAGGAAGTGGGTGTTTATGACTGCAGGATTAGTATGAGTTAAGTGCAGTGACAGCTCTTGAATAGAAGCTGTCCCTCAGTCTATTAGTTCTGGATCTTAGTGACCTGTAGCGCCTGCCAGAAGGCAACAAGTCAAAGAGATAATGGCCGGGGTGAAAAGAGTCAGTGTAAAATAAGACTTCTATTTGATATTTTCTCTTTTCATTCGGGTCAAAAACAACTCAAGGCTCTAAGACTAATTTAGAACATAACAAAACAACAACTTTTATCTATATTGGACCTGGAGTGGACATTTCACAGAATTACCTAAAAACGTTTTACCAGGAGCTGTAGCTATTGTGACACCGTCAGTAATGTGATGCACAAGCCTTTGAGCATCCATCAGTAGACTCCCATACATTGTGTCATTTTACATTCAATACTTGAAGATCGTTTGTTAAGTTTTAATTTATACTTCATTTAGACATCTATGTTTTTAACTTGCTGTGAAGTATTTTTACAGAGTAATATTACTTATATTCACAAATGAAAGATCTGAATACTAACGTTCATGTGAAATTCAAATAACTTCTTTGATTTCTGGTTAATGTTTAGATTTGCATTGTAAGGTCAAATGTGTTTAGGCATGTTTTGCTTGCATGTGTACATATTATTTACATGTATTTGTGAGATATTTGGTCAAATCAAACTAAGTTTTTATACCGAAGTTCTTTATGAAAGAGGTGGCTGAAAGGAAAGGATAATCGAACACACTCACTTCAGTTCTTGGTTATCTATGTATATTGTTGTAAACTGCACAAAAGGTTTGTAATATTTTAATCTTATAGAACTCGTTTGGCTTTAATCAACACATTATTATTTTCAGCTCGTAGTATATATCTTTAACAGGTCTGAGTTTTTGTTAACATGCCAATGAGCTACAAATCATAAACAAAAATTAATCAAGGCAAGTTACAATGAAGGTAAACTGCTGATAAATTGACAAATGATCGGACAAACTGTAAATAGGGCAATGAAACTGACAAAAACAACCACAACGTTTGGTCAAATCTCTCCAGTCAACTAACCTTACACACAGACAGTAGGCCCCTCGCACTGTCTCGCTGTCTCTCAGCAGAAAGCTGCCGTCATGGCCAAACCTCTCCAGCAACCGTTCTGTGGCCTCACTTCCAATCCTGCCGTAGTAAATTGACCTGACCAGCATCCCTTCTTGCTCCATGTTGCCTCAAAATCCAACAGTCACATTTGTGTGTTGTTTGTGAGGCTACAGCAGTCTTCAGAAATAGATGAGTGTGTGAAAGGCTGTGAAGCAGGAAAAGCAAACTACTTTGGTTTTCACACTTTTTTGTTATGCACCAGCATCTCACCAATCTTGCAGCTTTTTTTTTTAACCTACATAATGGCTTTTGTCTGCTGAAAATCAAAGTGCAATTTGAACGTCACTTCACTGGTTCAATTGTGGCACCTTGTCAGAACATATTTTAGTTATTTTTCTGCAACTCAAAAGTGAAAAGAAATATAGAATTTAAATATGTATCTGCACCCTGTTCAGAAATAATCTATACCTTTTTATGAAATCACTTTTAAATTTGTTTGAATGGAACTAAGGTGGCCAACAGACATATTATAAGACTGAGTATAAATTTCACAAAAATACAGGTGCACATTTGGTTTTGTTTGCACAAAACTCAAGGTAGTTTGAAACAGACAAATGTATGCAGATACACAGAAACCACTAGCCAAACCACATGAGCACATGATTGAACTGTGGTTTGACTGGATGTTGTTTCGGGAGTGGATCTGTTCAAAAACAGACTCTAACAATAAGAATATGTTTTTTTCAGAGGAGACAAAAGACTGAGAAACACTTCACTTATTTACGTGAGAGATTGTGAAATCACTGCACAAACAGCTGCCAGTATCCATACTACAGACACTGCCGCTTGCAGTGAATGAAACAATGTGACCACAGATCAGTTAAATCACATATCTTTTAATGCTGCCTGCAACAACATTAAGCAACAGTAGAAGGTGATTTTCATGCATTTCTGTCTTGTCTGTTCAAAGTATGTTGGCTCACTTCAAGAGGCAAACAAGGCAAATGTATTCATGCAACACCATTCAGACACAAGGCAAGTCACAGAGCCTTACAAGTAAATATAGAAAATACATTAAAACAAGGTGATTAACAAATGCATAACAAGGAGGAAAAAAATAATAAAAAAAAAAAACTAAAAGCTTATTCACCTTGTTTGCTTCTGACTCTGGGAAAACCTCAGGACCTCAAGAGACTGGATGTTTCCTATTGTGAAAGTAAATCTCAGATGCAATTAGGCCCGAGACCATTCAAAGCTTATTACAGACAAGAAGTAAGATCTTGTGAATCAGTCAAATAGGAGATCGAATTTATTTATTATTATTATTATAAGAGATTAGTGTGAATCACCTTCAAGCTTAAATGCAAACAAATGTATGGATAAAGGGTATCACATCATTTAAAGCCATGCCATTGTGTATTAGTATCCATTCAGGGGTCGGCAAACTTCAACCATTAAAAGAGCCATTTGGACCCGTCTCACACAGAACGGAACACACTGGGAGCCACAACCCCACATCCTGGTTAGTTAACATTGGGTGAATAATTGCAACATTGTATGTCTGTTAACATTGAGTTAACAGACATACCGCTCCGGGACGTACTGCAGCGGGACCGACGCTTTAGGAGCCGCAACAGAAGGACCAAAGAGCCGCATGTGGCTCCGGAGCCGCTGGCAAGCCCACCCCTCGTTCAGACTGATTTGACAGGTTGACCCTGTGTGCTCATGCAGGACTACTAAATGACCAGTAGATGGCGGTGTGTTTAGAGCTCAGTACAACTTTGTAGTACTTCCGCCAGAATTGGTGGGTTTATATTTGTAAACAGAGGCACAAACTATAACCGCCGTGGGGTCGCATGTTTGCACTAAAACACTTTCAAGCCGTGGACGTGAACATCAGGTAAACCTGCAGAGATGGACGCTGCATTCTTTGCGGACCACAGCTATTACCGCCAAGGCCCGGCTCCAGCACAGCGGCCCCGGGGTCGCCGGACAGAACCGAGCCGGTCCGTATTACAGCGATTCACCCAATCGCCAGAGGACGTCCAGTTTTACACCGGGTGAGCAACAATGGACACTAAATGCCCCCCAACACGTAGAGTTACATGCTTATTGAATAGAACAGACAATAAATGTGTTACTAAACCCAGAGGAAGCTATTTTATAGTGTGGCTCCGCACAGAATAAATAGAAAAGATAGTTAAATATCAAATAAGTCAAGATAAAAACGAACTACACTTAAATATTGATATTTAAAGGCTTTTCAGTGACCAATATAAGCACAAAAGTATTACATTAACAGACAACACATCAAACACTATTTGCAAATATGACTTATATAGTATTATGACCATAGCAAAGAAGGATTTCACAAAAATTCTGAGGTTATTTGATTAAAATGACATCACAGTTTTACTTCATATCATAATATATTTTCCAACAGGTTGTCTGCCATATTTCATGTATGTTACTATAGTATAGCACTTTTACTTTAGATTCTGTCATAAATATACTCATATGAACTTCGCTTTAAAGTTTCTCCTCCGTCGAGCATTTGATGGCCTTTTGGAGACTTATTGAACCAGCGACTGCCAGTGTAGCTTGGCCTGAGAGGACAAACTCCCGCGACGCTGCTGGGAACCAAGAGGATCTGAGCAGTGCAACAGTTAGTACCTGACTGTCACTACAAATGTTAATACTCCAGGAAACTAACAAAAAAACATTACAACTGTGTGTTTTTCTTTCCCTTCAGGACATGGCTCCGTTAGATGAGTTTTTACTGTTCGTGAGCTACCTGTCAACTGGCTGGACCATGACGGAGCTTGAGCAGCATTTGAACATTCACAACGCCACCTTCACGAGGATCATCGTGACTTGGGCCAACTTCCTTTACGGCCTGCTGGGGTCCGTGCGCACGTGGATGACGCCAGAGGAGGTGAAGGCTCACCTTCCACGGGAGTTCATGGATTATGTTGACACTCATGTGGTCATAGATTGGATTGAGCTGCACTGCCGAATAACTTCACCTCCGTCGCCTCAGCAGAGTCTCTGCTCCTCACACACGTCGTGCTACACATTAAAGGGGATTGTAGGCATGGCTCCGCACGGAGCTGTGATGTTTGTGTCGGCACTCTGCGGACCTTCGAGCGTGAGGGAGATCTTCAGGCAGTCGGGCATCATACCTCTCCTCTCCTCCGACATGGCAGTCATGCTTAAGAGGAGTTTTCGGATAGATGACCTCGTTCCCGGCCGAGTTCACCGGCCTGGAGAAGCCCACACATCCAACGATTCCAAGGACCAGGCTGCTCTTAAAATCCATTTGGAGGAGTTATTTATGACCGTCAGAGAAAACAAATTGTTCAACATTATGATTCCCCCGTCTGTGTCGGGGAGCATCAATCAGTTGTTCACTGTTGCTTGTCTCCTCTGCAACTATCGGCGTGGACCTCTGGGAACTCTCTTCAAACAAGAAGACTGAAGATGTTTGCCCCTGGTTTTGGACATCACACTCACCCTGGCCTTACTTCCATGCAAAGTAATGATTTGCACGAGTGGAAAATGAGTAGCCACAAGAAGTTAATCAAGTATTTGACTTGAGTGCATTTCAACAAGCATTTACTGACATTATCTTGAGATTCAAAGTCAAATACCTCAACACTTCTGTGACCTCGTTCTTGTTCTGTAGAAGAAAAGTAAGCCACAGTAATTATAATGATCAGAAAAACATGTTTGTTTTTTTCAAGAATGTTCACCTTGGACACTAGAATATTAATTGTGGGTTTATAAAAGAAAAACAGCTGTTTCGGCAATAAGATGTTCCTAAAGAGCTTCAGAGAAACTTTTGTGTGACCCAAATGTTGTATTAAATCTATTTTTGACTGCTAAACATTGTGTTCATTAATGTCACTTTTTAAAAATTATTTCACAGTTGTGCAAAAATCTTACATTAATTTTCCAAAGGTACAAAATTCGGCAGCTTGTCCCAACTCAGCCAAAACTTGACATCCTACTTGCATCAGCCAGAGAAATCATGATACAAATTCTAAAATATCCCCCATGAACATTGGTGTTGAGTCAAATGCTAAAATAATAAAGTGCTGTGCTCTATTGTATTATACCAGAGGTCTGCAGCCCGCAGCTCTTAACTCCTCTGTAGTGGCTCCCTGAAGCTTTCAAAATATGTAATGTAAATAAATATTTGTTTTTATTAAATTTTTTCTGCATTTCACATTGATTTTCAAAAATGGTCTAATCTTAACAGCTAAGTGAGGCGTAGCTTTGAGAAAAAGAAAAAAAAGAGACAAAACTGCTCTAAACATTGGAAAACGTAGCAGATATAAAAGCTAAATGGCTAAAAGCAGGAAAAATCCTTTATAAATGGCAACAACAGCTAAATATTTATTAAGATACTGTATATCTAAAGTGTACCTAACAAATAATGCAATCTTATTTTTGTATGCATATTCATTTTTTTTTTCTTCAGTTCAGATAATATGCATGTTTTGTAGCTCCAGACAAATTTCATTTCGCGGAAAATCATGAAAGCAGTTGTTTTAGTGACAGGTTTCAAACTCCCGTATTATACATTTAAAAAGGGTTAAAATGTTTGAAATATTTAAATATTTATGCAGTAAATCTAAAAAGCCTTTTCAGACTTTAAATTCTGTGAAAAAAAAAAACAAAAACTTTCTCTTTCCATTTGTTTTTAGATTCAGCTGTACATCAACAGCACTGACTTATGATCTCGACAATCACACCATGAAGTTTAACATCTACTCTGCCAATGATTAACACATTACACACACATTTCAATGGACAATGCTGAGGAACATAAAAAAGTAATTTTATTTGCACTTTTATATTTACAAATCACATGATCTGATTTAATAGCAAGCTTTTCTCCAAACACCTGGAGATGAGGGACGGTCACGGCAGTCCGTTCCAGCTGACTCGGCCTAGTGACAGTGAGGTCAGGGTTCAAATTGGACACGTCCTCCAGCACAGGGCCAATGGAGAGAAGCACACGATTATAATTCAGATTACCCTGCATATTTAAATGACTGTGGGAGTAAACTGATCCAGTTCTTGAAACGAGGATGTCCTCCCAATGGGATGAGAATCCCAACTACCACACACACACACAGTCACTTGCTCCTCATCATTCATTCTTTGGCTTTAAGTGAGTTTATGACTTGGAGCTCTGCAGAAAACCGCTCGCTCAGATCTCTGTTGGCCTCCAAGAACCCAGCGAGTGTTCTTAAGTGCTGAGTGTCCTGATGAAAAGAGAGAAAAGTAGAAGAAGTTAATACATGTGTTAGTTTTAATGTGAAAGTGCATGGGTGTTAACGGATTCTCTTCTTACTGGTGCGTCTGTGTCTTCATCCTCAGCAGGAGCGTTTAAAAACTCCTGCAACATCTCCTGCAGCAGCTCAGCTTCCCATTGGCCGACTAAATCAGAGCTGGCGTCTGATTGGCCGATAGTGTCGGACTCTAATCCGTCCATGAAGTCGACAGAAATCGACAGATCAAGCTTTAGCATCTAGTAGATAAAAATGGATACGAGCACAGACTGTGAGACAAAATGAAGCATCACGCAGCAGAGCTTGGCATCACAAGAAGAATTTCAGCAACGCTCACCTCGTCGATCTGTCGTGCAACTTTTTCCATGTGTGAATTTTGGCCGATCTGATGCACTAACTGTTTCAGACTGGTCTGGAAGTGTCTCATCCATTCATTTTCCACATGAAAATCAGATGAATGCATCAGTTCGTTCCTGGATCGAATCACCTGAAGGTACACGCAAACTGAAATATGACGCAAATCCCCCCTTTTGTTTTTTCTTTTTTTTTTTTTTCATTGATTTATTTCGAACATGAGACAGTGAAATCAACAAAACAAAAACAATAAAAAATAATCCGTAATAAATAACGAAAAATAAGAAAACAAAAAGATGATGTCATTTGGAGATAAGATTCTATTTCTGTGTGTAAACCATTTATGTTTTCTCTTTTCTCAAAATTCATGGGTAAATCAGCCTCAACCTGTAAAATAATCAATTGTGCATGACTGCTATGTTTTCCAAAATGAAAATAATTGAATTACAAGACAATACAATGAGAGCTGGGTTTTTTTGGTTTTATTTGGGTTTTTTTTTAGACTAGATCGTCTCTAAAAAAAAAATCACACTTTTATTTAAAACCACTTCGCATCCTTGTTATTCCTTATATGGCCAATCAAAACTAAACTGCACATGCTTACATTGAGGGGTGGTTGATTTTGAAAGGATGCATGATATAAGGTTAGCAAACTATAAAATAAGTTAGTCAAATCAAATGTGCTGAGGAATTGAGAGGAAACAGGAACACCTGAATACAACCCACGCAAGCACAAGGAAGATAATGCAAACCACATATTGACGTCTATGGTTGAGTGAACATGAGGTGTGGTCATGGTCAAGTAAAACAGAAACACCTGAGACATGTCAAACACAGGCCATGAGACACTCTCAGATCCTGAGGATACACAGTTTTCTAGACATCAGGTGTCAGCCTTACTCTGGTTTCTTGTCTGTAAGAATAACATCTTGACCAAACCAGACAAAAAACAGAGCAAAGGCCTCCTTTTCAAACATTTACCTCTCTCACCACTTTGGGATCCACAAAGTAGAAGCAGTTGCAGTGGTTGATGAGGTTGAGCAGAGCAGAGGCGTCACACTGATCGGCCCTCTGCTTGGAGGCCTGACCTCGCGGCATGTAGGCCTGCAGAGAGACAGCGGGGGACTCGATCAGACGGACAGACTCATGCGAATTTTCAACATTTCTCTCGTTGCGAAGCGACAAAAGTAACAAGGGCAATATTTACTACATTATTTCCTGTAATTGTAATCACATCCCATCTGTCTGTAACACAGTCAGATAACATATTATACAAAGAGAATTTAATAAAGATGTTACAGTTTTGAACAATTCAACACTATAGGTTGATTGTGTGGATGCTGCTTTGAATTTGTTTCAGAGGAAAACATTAATGAAATGATAGACGGTGCATTCAGATCTTTGATTTTAAGCTGCTGTGTGTTACTGCTGCACTAAAATAACATGAAGAAAAAATGCTGTGTGAGTTCCCCTCCTTAGGAAAGGAAATTGTGCTGATGTGTACACGTGTGTGAACTGAATAACAAGCACTCTCTTGAAAACACATCTGAAGAGAAACAAATATAATCAGCAGGGTTACAAATGACTTCCCCACAGGGTGTAACAAAGGAAAGACATTTCTTCGTTTCGAAAGCACTGAGTGATGATTAAGATTTCTCTTTTTTGATTCATGATCAAAACACTAACTCTGTCACCTAATAAGACTGTGAAAACAATGCATGTGACCCTGATTGTGATAAATCCATGAATATAAAGGACAATTTCCCTTTGATTGTGCAGAGACATTCACGCTAACTTTACACAAAAGATACAATATTTTGTTACAAGAACCAATTGTCCATCCATCTATTCATTGTTTTTATACAGCTTCATCCAACTCAGGGTTGTGGCAGGGTACATCACCAGGTGACTGGTCCATCACAGCATGAACACTAAGAGTCACACAATCACATCCATAAAATATATGGAGATTACCTGGCCAGAAGCTACATGTGAAAACATGTAAACTCCACAGAAAAAAGTCATTTAAAGCTGTAAAACATACATGGTTATAGTATATTTTTTGGGGGTGTCATTATGAATCCCTCATACTGTACATCAACTACTAATTACATCCAACAGACAAATCTTTGAGACGTATTTACCCCTTCTCCACTTAGATCAACTTTTTTAGACTGTGAGAAAGAAACTCACACTGAAGGGAAACATGCAAACTCCACACAGAAAGACCCCCACTTGAGTGTTTGGACATTCTTGCTATTATGTGGGATTGTTAACCACTACCTCGCTGCATGGTCTGTTAGGTTAACAACATACTACAATTTCATTTAACACATTCATTTCAATTTTTCATGAGGAAGCATTTGATTGAGAAAATACTTGGTTCTTATACTGAAATATTGCATCTTTTGAAGTTATGACATAATACTGTAATCAAATAAGCTAATATGCAATATTAATATCAGTATGATTTTATATAAAGTACAGTATATGATTATATATAGAGACTCCTAATATGAATGAGTGTTGTGAGCATGTTCACCTGTGGGTTCAATGCATGCCTGGAACACACTGCTTTTATACTTTCCAATACTTTAGTATGTCAGCTGGTGTGTACGGTGA
>OMNM01030800.1:8984-19420 GCA_900302745.1 Parablennius parvicornis
TCCCTCCCTGACTTGCTCACTGTGTGTGTGTGTGTGTGTGTGTGTGTGTGTGTGTGTGTGTGTGTGTGTGTGTCTGTGTGTGTGTGTGTGAGTGTGTGTGCGAAACAGCAGGGAAGTAATGAAGAGAGGAAAAATTATATTAATAATAATAATAATAATAATAATAACAAAAGAGACAAAATAAATTAATGAATTAGTAAAAATATTTAGATTGATTAGGACTCAGTTAGTAGTCTTGGTGCATAAAGAGGCCGAGGGATTCCAACCCAGTGAACACGTGTATCAGATTATAAAGTCTGCTGAAGTTCGATGCTCTTCCCTCCTTGCAGCACTCTGGAGGTTAGCATTTAGCATTTAACGTGGTCCCTGCAGGACTTTGGAGATTAGTCTTTAGCATGTAGCATTGTCCCTGCAGTGTGTATTCAGACTTCCGGAATCCTTGAAAACATCAAAGACAAGTAGAAGCTGACTTTGCTGGATTCTCGTGCTGATAAGCTGTTATTGCCTCCGATCAGACGGAACCCAGCGTCTCGGGGTAAACGATGTCCGATGGAAGCTAACGCTGCTGGTGGTGGAGGCGACAAAGCTGAGCACAACTCAGAAGCATAGAGAAGATTCTTTTAGTTATGTTCTCTCTTCATATGGTTTTCCTCTTTTAGTTGTGGAAGGAAATTTTCCTCATTGAAATTTTGTTTTTTTTTGTTGTTGTGAGGAAATACTTTGAATAATGGTGGATTTCAAGCTTGCAGCTCTCTTTTGCCTGAGCTGCACCTCTTTCCTCCCAACAGTGTCTACAGAAGGAAGAGTCATTCTAATGCTTACTGGGCATTTTTAGTCATTTTCTTTGTTATTTACATCGAGATGTTTTCTCCTTTTTCTAACTGACCTCCCAACATGAAAGTCACAGACACACAGTCTGATGGACAGGCCGGGCATTCGTCTGGAGTGTGTGAGCGTTTTAAACCTTTTTGTCTTGCAGATTGCGGACACATTCAGGCCGACGGTTGCAGGACTGTAATTCCAGCTTCACAGTCGACAGATCACCAGTTTCTCTGCTGCTGTTTGTATTGTGTTTGCAGAAAAGGCTGCAGACGGAGGGCGGCGTTACAGCACTGTTTATTTATGAAAGGTGCTTGAGGCTCAATACATTTTTTTGTTGTTTTTGCTGACTTCTAACAACAGAAATGTCAGCGAACAATTTTGGTGGCATTTTGAAACCAACAATCAGCACAATGAATGCAGAGCCCAGAAAAACGGCTTCTCTTTTCTCCTTCCAATCACTTTGTTTTTAACTTCTGAAAGCAATCATGAGCACTTGGAAAAAGGAGAAAAGTGAGCTCCATTTATCTTGACTGTAGAAATCATTGTGATGGAGGCTGCAAACACCTCCACTGCTTTTCACCCGTTTATAGGAGCTCTGATTCAGGACAATGGTTCACAAGCTTTATGTTCTTTCCTCTTTCAGTCTATGATAACAGGTTTATGTGCATACCACACTGATTTTCAAAAATACAATTCTAGGCACAAAAAAAAATGCCAAATAAAGTAGAACAAAGAAACGCACTGCAGCTATATATAGTTAAATAGCCAAAGTTATACATAAATGCATAAAAGATGCATAAAATGGCCAAAGTGTGAAATCAAAGGGTAAAAAAAAAAAAGATTACATCTCTAATGTCAATAAAAGTTAAAGATTTTCTAAAATATATCTAAGTTGTATCTATGACACTTAAGAATGCAACATAAACTTTTGTTTGTATAGCGATTTCTTTGGGATTTTTTTTCTTCATTTCAGAGAATTCACGTTTTGCGGCTCCAGACATTTTCTGTGAAAACGGCTCTTTTGGTTGTAAAGGTTTAGAGGCTTATACTCACAGTTTCCCATCTTTGTCATCATCATCACCATCATCGACACATCAACCAGCACACACACAGAAATTCATCTGACCGGTTATGAAACGTCCGTCTCCCCCCAGTAGGACTGGCTCTGCACCGTCAATATCACACGATGCTAACACACAGAGACACACAAGTCTTTTTCCAGGACGTTCTACAAGCTACACATCGTAAATTGTAAACCATCCAGCCCTCAGTGCAAAACAAACTCATGAAAGTCCTTCAGGAAAAGCTTGCAGCTTATTACCAAATCATTATGTGATGGTTTTATTAGCAGTCCAGACCAAAGGTCTGTGGCTGTGGAGCCACATGGTGAGTCTCTGAAACCGTCACTGGAATAAATTCAAACAAACATTTTGACCTTGTTGTTGTTTATCTTTCACCCGGCAGCCCCTCGCCATGAAGGACTCCGAGGAAGTTAAAATGTGACATTTAAAATCAAGGTTGAATGGTCGATCCAGTAGAATCAGTCTCTTCTCTGTCTTTTCACTTCAGTCTCCTCCAGATAAGATAACCAGGATTAAATCCAAATGAAGAAATGTCTCAGAGAAAAAGCAGAGTTTCATTTATTTGCTTTCACTGACGACCTGCTGCTTCATCTGGAACTCTGAGGTGTACACACAAACTGCTGAACAGGTTTAATGTTAGAAGTTAGGAAACATGAAATATATCAAAACAAGACGTATACAACTTCACACAATGGAAACACACTGTAGAAACACATTTTGTAACTGCTCCATGCGGCGGCAATGTGACATCTGGACGCGTCTGGTTGCTGAGACTTTGTGTTTATTTGATGTTGACTGAAAGAAACCGTCAGACGAGTTTGACTCTTTTTGAATTTTTTTTTTTTTTATTTGGAAGCAAAGAAAGTTTCTGCTCATCGTGTTCAGAGGTCCAGTGTTTCTCTGCTGTTTCTCCACAGCGTGACTCCGCTCGGTGACGTGTGACAGAAAGAGGATTCATTTGACTGTTGTTCTGATCTGCTGTGCTGGAAGACGCCTCTCTCTCTGAAACACAGTGCCGATACTCTCTTGACACTTTCTCTGTGAAACTGTGGCCGATGATGATGATGATGATGATGATGATGATGATGATGATGATGATGATGATGATGATGATGATGATGATGCCTCGTCTCAGTGGGATGGAGAGAGGCTGACAGGAGTCACATCTTACTCGTAAAGATAAATCAGAGCGTATTCTTACTTTCTGTCTTGGTGTGATCAGAGAGAGGAAGGAACATAAACTGGTCTCTGACCGTGACGACGCGGCAGCGTGAGCAGCGTTCAGTAGAAGATATGAAGAGATGACGGGGCGAGTCATCGCTCTTCTGTCACTACACACACACTATTTATACACCCTCAATACACAGGAAGCAGGAGGACTTTGTGTGTGTTTCTGCGTGTGTTTATTTGTACTTTTATCGTTGACTCCACTTCGAAAATTCAATCTGCAGTACATCTCTGATGTGAATAATCATAATGACATAATGTGTTTGTGTGTGTGTGTGTGTGTGTGTGTGGCCGTGTGTGTGGCCAGGTGAGAGCAGTGTATTGTGGGAGAGGACCCTCCATTGATCAGTTGTCCTTCAGCAGGTTTGTCCTCGAGGTGAAAAATGTCAATGTGGCTTGAACTCTGGTCCCAGAGTGGCCCGGCATATGTACTGCAGCCCTGAAGGCTCGTGTTGAGCCGTGTTCACAGTGACGTGTGGAGAAGGCCAGGGAGAAAAAAGATCGCTTTGTGTTGGCGGCGCCTGAGTCACATTGAGCCCAGTTCAATCAGAATCGGTAATCTTCATCACATCTGAGGAGGAAACTGTTTCTATCTGCAAGTAGTTTGTTTTTTTTTTTTCATTTCAACTATGTCACATGAAAAACTAAATATTGTCCTGAATCTGCCGAAGCTGCTCACGTTATGAACAACCAGACTGTGTTGCTGCCACACTGGGAATCACACACAACACCTTCCACTGAAACATGTTTCTGCAGCTGTGAGCACCAGTTAAAGATCTCGTGTCTAACATTTAAAAAATGGACAGACGTTGTGCATCAAGTTCAAGCTACTGCTTATGGTTTAAAATGGTTTAAAATCAAAAACAATGAAGGTTCATTATATCCTCTCAGAGACCTCTGAAGGCAGTCCTGCTGTTCTGTTATGGGATGTTAGAAAGCTGACCGCCACTCAAAATATCAAAAGATCTGCACACAATTTAACGCATGTTTAACTCTAGTTTTGTTCTAATCATTACAAACATTGAAGGATGGACAGTGACCACATTGAAAACTGAAAAGCCACATCAGAGTTCGCCAGTCAGAAACTTAAGTTTCTGATTTCTACCTTTACACATTGCTTCACATTGCTTAATACAATATTACTAAGATGACATTGCTTTGCAGTATTTTTTCCACATTAACTTCATCTGAGTTCACAGACTTCCAATCTGACTAAAACAGGACGTTGCTGAGAAAACAAATTGATCTTTACCATTACTTTTGCTGCAAAACAAAATCCCTGATGCACCACAGTTATAGAAAGCTCTCTGTAAAATTACACATAAACTGAGACATCAGCAGCAAGCTACTGCAGCAGAATATTACTGTAAATCCTCTGTATGTGAAGAAGTGACCGTCCTTCAACAGCTTTAAACAGACAGGTGGACACTTCTGATTGGCTCTGATGCAGATTAAATCAAATATCGAGGCCGGAGGTGTTGTTTTACTTTCTAATGAAATGTACCACGCACAAAGCGGAACAAATACATAGAAAACTGTGGACTCATTTATTTGTTTGTGAAAGCAGCAGCAGTTGTCCATTCTTAATATTGACATCGTTATGAAGATAAAAGTTGTGCAGCTTCACTGCCCTCACCACGTCAGAGAGGATTCAACAGCAGCACTGCTCTTTGTGTGTCCTTCCTCCTGAATGACCGAGGAGAAAACGAAAAACTCACTGTGACTCCAAAATGAGACCAAAACAAATTGATTTGCAGCTCTGAGTGGAATAAGTGTCTGTCAGGCGTTTCCAGTGGAACCTCAGTCTTCAGCTTTGTGTCGAGTCAGAAAGGATTGAGTTCATTGTGTCTCCCACCGAGGCCACTGCAGTTTAGTCTCTCCTCAATGCAGCCACTTTACCTGATATCACTTTTTGACACAAAATTGACTTTAAAAGAAAGTTTTGACTGTACAGAATTTTTTTTATATTCTGTTTATATCACATATTTGTGTTAGAATGTAGTTTCTCTAAGTTTACTCTGTTATCATCTTAAACGATCAGTAGTACGATCACAAAACAAGTATCACGCCATTCTCTTCTCATTACATCTAATGAATGAATATACTGCAATCTCTCTGTAGCATTCACATTATCACAGCCTCACTCAGCATTGAGATGTAACTTTCACTGTTGTCACCGAAACAGTGCGACCTGCACTGGACCAATGAAGAACAGCAGGTACCTTTAATACACCAGTTTTACATTTTTCAAAGTCAATCGACAAGTTGTACATACGCCATATGTTTATGTTTGACGCCACTAGATTAGCCTGAGGTTGACCTCAGAGTCTGTGTATATACGTATACACACACACACGCATTGTACATAAACATATACATAATTAAAATCAACTGATGGAAATATATTGATAAAATATAATATTGATAAAAAAAAAGATAAAATAAATTGATGAAGCGGTGTAGCACCAGACCGTGAACTGGGCTGAATCCCCATGAGAACCTGACTTCACGCTGTTACAGGGAAAACATTAACCTCACTCTCTTTTCTGCACAGGCACTGACTGGACACCACCTCCTCCTGTGATACTTGGTTCTTTCCCTCCAGCCCTTGGTGTGGTCCGTTGGGGTCCAGATGATGGCGCTCTTCCTCAGCATGCTGTTCTTCAGCTCAGTGGCCTTAAAGGCAGCTTCTGGTATGTTTTTTTTTTTTTTTTATTATTCAGAAACACAATGAGAACAAAGGAAAAACAACAATAATCCCTAAACGAAGAGTTGTTTTCATCCCTTTTCTGGATATTAAACACAAATGAGCAACTTTGTGGTGGATGCGAAGTATGGCAGCTAATATAATTAAAAGTCCTGATTGTTTCTCTGGTCTAATTCAATGTGGAAGCATTAATATCCTTCATAGATGTAGTCATTTTAAGCATCACCTGGTTTTTTATGTGCTTCATATCGCTATTCCCTGCCCAACCAATAACTGTATTTAATCATTTCTGGAATTTGGCTGCACATATAGAAGCTGTCTTTCTGTTCTATACATTACGAAAAAACTGTAAAGAGTAAAGAAAAACTGTACAATTGTGCCGTGCGTCACTCACTGACGTCAATGTGACTTTATTGTATTGAAAACAGTTTTTACTTTGGTTATCAAGCATCTTCTGCAAATCTTTGTCAAATGTGAACTTAAATGTGAGTCCATTTATAAGAGCCACACAATAGAAAATCTTCCAAATCACTACATACATATAAAGCCTGTGGAGGGCTCTGCTTTGTCCCAGACATGAACAAAGCAACGCATTCACTGCACATAATCTAGTGTCGTAGAAGTTTAAATTACATGTGGCAAAAATCCAGCTGAAAGACTGCAGGGAGACAGAAAGGGTTTCAAAATAAATCAATACTTATATCATTCCTAACAAATTGCCAGCTATAACTGGGCTCTGAGAACATCTGCATAATTCAGTGCTTGTGTGTTTGTGAAGCATTGAGAAACTGTAAAAAAAAAAAAAAAAACTGCTGTGTGGGATCAACTTATTGACGCTTTTAATGCTACTGAAGGAGTGGAAGTGAACTGGATCAAAGATGAGCTTCATTTTATGTAAATATCTGGTTGGATGAAGAATTTTGATTATATCATTACATAACTTTATATTAATATATTATCACACACACACACATATATACATATAAACACACATGCAAACTGTGTTGTGCGCTGTGCTGAAGAGATTCATTATGAATCCTGTTCAGATGATTCAGACTCAAAGGATTTAGATTCTTGTTCACTTTGTTTTCTTTTAGGTTTTTGTGCTGGGTTGTGCTTTGAACATGGTTAGGACAGAGTTAGGACACGCTTAGGACAGGGTAAGGACAGAGTTAGGACAGGGTTCGCTCTCTGGCAAAATGGCCTGAAAATGACAGCCTTCTTCAGTCCCTTGTTGAACTGACACATGCAAAAACACCAGGTGGACATTGTTCCTGGAAGAGTGTCTAATGGCTCGCTTTGAATGTTTCCAGGTGGGGACGTGTGTGTGTCAGGCCATGACAGTGGGCCTGTGTTTGAAGAACAGCCCAGCAGTGTCATTTACCCAGAAGGCCTGGCTGAAGGCAAGGTGACCCTCAGCTGCCAGGCCAGAGCCAGTCCAGCTGCCTCCTACAGGTGGGTCACATGACCTCATCAACGTCCCTGCTCAATAGCCTGCTGCAAGTCACATCGACAAGTTATAGAGGACTTAAATGGCACTTTTCCACTCGTACATACTCAGCTCTACTTGACATGTCTCTACTCGACTCAGCCTCGGTCATTGGCATTACAATATAATACCACCATGGTGTGGGCGGAGTCATCGGAGCTCATAAAGTAAATAGTATATATATTTTCATATGTTTAAAAATAATATTATAAAGTGTGGATTTCTGAGATTGTGTGTTACAGTCCAGTGTTTCAGTTTCATTGGTGCCCCTGTTAACTGGTGACTTCTGCCACCAGCCGTCAGCAGCAGCTGATGTTAAAATACAACAGACGAACGGTATGAAATGTCAAACTTTAATGGAAATCCAGTTAAAAGGCATTTGCCTGGACAGTGACAGATTTTGGTCGGGATTTTAACACCTGCTGTGAAAAGGGGATGCTCGAGGAAGCATGTCATCAGGTAACTGGGAAGCAGGTTAATCCAAAACACCGATGGTATCTGTGGCTCGGACACCTCCTGATACTCGTAGCGAGTCGCTCCGTCGAGCACCTGAATCCTCTGGTCGCCACCAGACAAAGAAATGCCATCGCCTGCAGTCATGTATTTCTGTGTGTCAATCTCTGTTTGTGAACGTTTTTGTTGAGATCTGTTTAAAAATGGCGGGTGAATGAGTCGCCTTCTGACTCATCTGTGTCGTGACGCGGCGGCCAATCGGCGGCCTGCCGACATCACATCGATAGTGAGTCGAGTCAAGTCGTGCAGGACTGAGGAGGAATTAGTGGAAAAGCGCCATAAGTGACCCCCAACATCTCTCAATGATTAATGGTGAAAAAGTGTAACCTTGTCCTAACCTCTCTCACATATGCCAGTAGGACGGTTTAATTCCGTCCAGTCAGCTTCCACATGTGTTTGCACCCATTTCTATACATGGAAACCTTCAGTATATCACAACCTGTCTGCTTTGTCTCCCAGGTGGCTCCTGAATGGCACCGAGGTCCCGCTGGGTTTGGACCGGTACACCCTGGTGGCGGGCACCCTGGTGATCAGCAGCCCCGAACCTTCTCGAGACGCAGGCTCGTACCAGTGTCTGGCCATCAACCGCTGCGGAACCATCATCAGCAAAGCCGCCAATCTCAAGTTTGGCTGTAAGTGAAGACTTTGTTCCTGTGACAGGGAAAGACAGTGATACAAAATATTGTCATGGAATAGTAAACATTTTCCTCGTCGTCAACGTTTCTTCGTTTGTTTCTTCAGACCTCCACGATTTCCCTCCAGACAACAGGAGTCCTCAGACAGCTTACGAGGGCATAGGAACCTTTCTGGCATGTCAGCCTCCTCCACATTATCCAGGTGACTCTCAGGACCTCAGCACATCTAGAAAAGTTATGAATGCTTCTCTAACCCAATCACGAAACGACGGGAATGAATCTGGTTTGTGTTCCACCTCCCTCCCCTGCAGCGCTGTCCTACCGCTGGCTCATCAAAGAGTTTCCAAACTTCATCAGGAAGGACGACGGCCGCTGGTTTGTCTCACAGGTCACAGGGAACCTGTATGTAGCCAAAGCAGAGGCGAATGACACCGGGGATTACTTCTGCTTCACCACCATCAACATGGACAGAAGCACCAAGAGCACGTTCAGCAGGGCCAATCAGCTGACGGTGGTGCCGGACGGTAGGAAGCTTCTACTGCTTCCACTTTTCAAAGAGCGTCTACATATTTAGCTATTAAATGTTTAATACTTTATTACTCTCCTAATTAGAATCTAATTTCCCCAAACGATACTAATGAAAATGAAGAGATGCTTTCAAAAAATGATAAAACTGCAATTTCAGCATTGACTCTGTGGAGGAATCACATCTGATCGACCAAGTGTGAATTATTGTTTCTACTGTCAGCTCGGCCATCTGAAGGTCTGTGTTCTGATTGAAAAGAAGTCACACAAAGTATGGTTCTTCTAAAGACTGAATCTGGTTCTCTAAAGTCTGCTGATGAGCAGCATCTCCACAGCATGATGCTGCCACCACCATGCTTGTTAATGTGTGTGTTTGTGATGATATGCAGCGTTCAGGATCCACTAATCAGAGTATTGTGGTCACAAAGCTTCACATTTCTGATCAGAGAACCTTTTTCTAAGCTTTCTTGGAGTCATTGAATAAACTTGAGTTTAATCTGAGTTCTCTTCAGCATGTTTGGAGTCACTGGTTCATTCTCACGCTGTCACTCAAACTTTCTTATCCTTCAAGTGACTTCTCCTTTTTAATATTTTCACTGAATGTAATAATCTCAAGTTTCCTGATGGGACCATGAATGGTCCAATCAGCTGGAAATCAGCTGAACTGGGTCCTTCATCATGCTATGTCTTGATATGTCACCTTTTGAAAGTAAGCTCCAAGTGAGTAAAATTAGCAGGAGTAACAGTTTCTGTAGAAATATCCATATGCTCTATGTGCCGCCTTACCCAATTCAGGGTGATGGAGTCACTGGATCTGATCCCAGCTAAGGTGTAAAGGCCGTATAAAGACATTTACAGCTGCAGAACATTTATACTAACAGACTTTTTTTTTTTTATACACTGGAAAGAAACTGGTGAAAATAAACCTGGTGAAAGATGGAAACCGTGCAAATGTCCCATCAGTTCCTGGATTATGCAATAAATAGTTTTTATTCTTCGATGTAATTTCAGCGAACCCCAGGAAGTCGCCTCCGAGCATTAAAGTTCGGTTCCCAGCAGAGACCTACGCCTTAGCTGGACACACCGCCCAGTTAGAGTGCTTCGCTTATGGAAAGTGAGTGTCCACTCCAACAATCGCTGCTCGTGTGTCAACAGGTTTTTGTGGGGAGGATGTGGCAACACATTTTGGAAGTTTTAACGACCGCCTCCTTAACCCTTGATTTCCCTCCTCTTTTTCCTCACCCGTGTTTTCCTCCCTCAGTCCCGTCCCCAAGCTACGATGGAGAAAGGTGGACGGCCTGATGCCGTCCAAGGCCGGCTCTTCGGTGGACGGTCCCACCCTCACGCTGCCCGAGCTCTCCTTCGATGACGAGGGCAGCTACGAGTGCGAGGCCTACAACTCCGAGGGCAGCGACAAGTACCAAGGACGCATCAAC
>OMNM01030805.1:0-14586 GCA_900302745.1 Parablennius parvicornis
CCACTGATGGGAGCCAAAGAGGTCTGTCATTAAGAGTGCAGGGCCCCATCAAAACAAGACCAACATGCTCTAATAACCAGCTTTCCTTCGAACATCCCTGCCTGGCTACGCGGCCTGTCCTCGTCTTCCTGAACTCTCCTCAACCAGCTGTTGCTTTTATGTGGATGGAAAACGAGGAGAGAATAAAACAAGCAAATAAAGAAACAAGTGGACGTTTGCTGTTGAGGTTTTGCTGGTTCTGAGATGTCATTTGGTTTTGAGATTTGTTTTCTGTTTTTCCAAAGGCTTTTGGGTCGTTCTTGATCTTGTTCAGGAGCCATTGATGCCTCACAAGAAGACAAAGATCGAGGACCCATTTTCAATCTCTTATGGCGGCTTATTCGAACCTGATATGTAACAACAACCTGAAATGTAGTAACTGCTCAATAATGTAACAACACCCTGAGCCCAAAACTTAAAAACCTTTACTATTACATTATGGGGCAGCGAAAATAGTTTCCCTTTAACAGTGTAATAATTTTATTTCATCATAAAATGAATAAATGGTTTATAGTTTGGACTTGAACTTCAACTGCTTCAATTTGAATAACACTAAAAGAACGAGCTCTAAAAGCTTGGACAATTTGTTTATATGTAAACAAACATGTTGCCTATATTACGACTCAGGATCTTCTCTTATCGAGGTAACTTCAGGATTAACCCTGGGGTTGTCCTCTTTGTACCGAATACTTGCAACACTGTTAAGAACAATCTTTTTGACATAATAAAATAAATCCTCGTCACTGAGACTTTGAAGGATGCTTTTGTTCTTGACTTGTTCCAATTCTCTTCAGCTCCAAGAGGGTTGATCTGTAATAACGAGGTTAATAATAATGGTCACGTCTGATATAACTGCAGAAACATGAATTTATGGAGCTCATCTACTCTGCTGTCATGATGATGAATTAATATTCCAACACAAAGAGCACCCACACGGGGAAATGACCTCAAAACATCAAAACAAATTGATGGAAAATATAAAGTATAAGAAGAGCAGTGAGGACGTTACACACCATGCTGCAGTGAATATTGATCATGTTCTTTATCTATTGTCTTTCTTTCCGAGATCTTCCAAGCAGATCGGACTGGACAAAACTAGTCTTAACACTCCCCACACCACAGGAAAATCAGGCACCATGTTTGTACACATCCTACGATCGGGCCTTTGCTCCTGAAGCTCCGGGGGAGATGGGGACAAGAACCAGTCAGATTATTGATGGGATTACTACAGTAATTAACACTTTAACGTGATGCCAGATCATCAAGGACTCACGTACAGATTGACAGTAGGATCATATGTGTTCTGTGTTGTTGTATTTCTCAGCGGGTGGCAGTCTCCAGCTCAGGTCAGCCATGGTTTTATTTTGTATTCACAGTTGGCAAAGTGGATTGTGACTCATGCCAACCTTATCTACTGAAATGCACAAATATCCAGCGAAGGTCAACCACTAAGCTCTCTCCGTGACATGAGATGGATTGCACACAATTTCATGGTCGCACGCTCCGTCTTAGTGGTGGACTAACCAACTGGAGCCGCGCTGCAAGTCGGACTCAAACTAGAAAAACAACTATAAATAGGTTTGCTGAGACGCTGCTGGAAGACCTTTGGCTTTCGAGAGGTTTTTCAGAAGACAATTGAAAACAGTGAAACTTTTACATGTTGCAAATGTGGGTGTATTTGATGTATTTGAGCAACTATTAATCGAGTCATCAGAAACTTAATTTGACTTTCAGCTCTTCATTTCATTGTCTTATTCCTGCAGGGCGGCATCGTTGACCTCTGCTCCAAGTTGGTGTCCGTTGCAGTCTGTGAAACGAAGCGGGACTTTCCCAGTCACTGTAGCAGAGGTTAGACTTTTGTGCAACACAGACACTTGTTCTTGAGGAAAGTATTTCCCCAAGCTTTCCCCCAGAGAGCTTCAGTTTTTCACATGATGACAGTCCGTCTGCGATGATGTCGGCCATAGCTGCGCCGACCTGACGATATTCTGATACTTGAAACTGCAGCCGGTGGTTTGGTGGGCCCGACCCGTTTCCCAGCTTCTATGTTGCACACTCACCGCCTGGTGCTGATGGGAACATTTTTATCCCCTTGTTGTTCAGCCAATGTGTTTGACACAGCATTTCTTAAATGGCCACAAGTTGTTTTGGACAAAAGAACCACATTTTCATGATGATTGACACGAATCATCAAGGTTCACGAAGGTCTTTGTGCTGCTTGATTCTTTCAGCGAAACGGCCTTTTCTCTGCAGTTTGGGGTCATGGAGCTGGAATGAGGATGGACAGACCCGATGCAGAAACCTATTTGGCACGATGTTGGGCTGGCAGCGACTGAAGTTAGGGGAAAAACACACAGGGAAACTGGGTTGACTGGTAAAAAGGCCACAAGGAGGCACAAGAAGGGGGAAAACATGGCAAACATTGCGTGGTTTGTTTCATACAGTGGCGACAAAAGCTTTCACTGTCGAGAATCAACTGCAGTCTGGTTAAAATCAAAATCCATCCACAGCCCTCGAATCTTGAAGCCTGGAATCATGAATTATTCTACTTGTTTAGATACATTTTTGCTGCTTTTCAGATGTAATAAAAAGTCTGAATCACTCAAGCAGCTTTTGTCGACGTGTCCAACTCCGAGTAGCACATCATGCGTGTGTCGTCCCGTTTTAATCACAATCAGCAATCAAAGTCTTTCCAAACGCGCCCAGTGGGGCAATCAATAAGTTGACGCTCTGACACATGGAACACATTAGCAACACATTAGTTTGGTGTGTCTACAACTAAAACATTGCTACAATTTCCACATGATTTGATGGCCACTAACCAATCCATCTTTCCAGTTTTCCAGTAATCTTGTTGTTGTAATGCTCCTCATAAGACTTGGAAACAGAGGTCCTGTATGTACTATGACTGTTAATAAACTGTATTGACAAGTGGAAGGACACAAGAAGCCAAACATGCTGACATGTCTTATAATCTCATAGTTACTGTGAGTCTGATACAATCAGTCGCAACGAGCATCAAACAAGATGTAAATACAAGACTGAATGAAACAGGACAAAGGCCTGACTTGCGGGCACATTTCTTTTTATGTGATAGTTTTGTTTGTCACTATCAGTCAAAAACGGCCAGCTGGAAGTTTGTGGTTCGTCACTTTGGGAGAAGCTAAAGAACATTTATACATTTCTACAGTTTAAATCCTCTTGTCAGGGGTCGTTCATGTCCCATTAGGTCACATTCTGGACCATATTCTACCTTGGGAGGTAGAGAGAGAGTTAAAACCCAGTAAGGGGGCAAAAAAAAAAAATCTTTTCAATCCTTTTAATAACCAGAATTAAACCTGAACTAATCCACACAGTTAGTGGATTAATGACTTGCCAATGTGATCACAAGACCACTAGATGATCGTACCACTGGGCGGCTTCCAAAAGAGGAAGGTACAGTTTTCCCTCCTTCAGTCCAAACGCCTCTGAGCTGCACTTTTTGTTCCCTTGGTCATTTGCACACCTGTAATCTGGCTCTGAAGTCATTCTCTCATGTTGAAATATTTACACGACCACATCTCAGGCGATCAGAGCTCTGATTCCTTTGTTACACCCTTCGTCTCTCAGCAGCCACTTATTTAATGGAGGAGGAGTTGGAGGAGAGGACGGTTCCTGTTAGGGGCTCGGCCCTCACCATTCAGTGACACGTCTGAATTCCTGAGCTGTAAACAAAGAGGACGATGATCAACAACTGCGGGCCTGATGCCAGGACACGACTCCGCTACGTTCAACATTCTTCTGAAAAAATCTGCGGATCATAAGAAGAGCTGAGAATGGAGGGCTGTGCGGTGGTGTCATGGAATGAGGCATGTGTTTACGGTTTATTGGCAACGGGCAAAGCCTACTTTCCACTTCGTTTTTAATCCCCCTGCATATTTCACTGACTTTGTAGTGCAGGCGTCCCCAGGAGGAAAAAAGTGGGTTTTGTGATCCTCGATGTATTCACAACATGTCAACCCATTGAAAAGTCGGAGGAAAGTTTTCATCGGGCCGAAGGGAGGGTCCTGCTCCAGAGCTGCTCTGCTCCAGATCTCTGAACATAACCTCATTAGCGTCTGCAGGGACGTCGTTTATAAGATTCTCTGTGTAGGTTGGGCTCTTTCATAATAAACCAAACCATAAATTTGATTCATTCACAGAAAGTTCAAGTATGAGAGCAATTTCCTTGATGCTATCTGGATTAGAAAATGCTTTTTATCAAGTAAAAGACCCGTTCGGATGCTCCATAGTGAAAAGTTAAAAGCCCGGGCACTGGGGTGTTTGGGAGTGTCCAAGTCAACAACATGGAAAACTTTGTCTAAAGTCCAACACATATTTCAGAAAGGTTGTGCTTCTTCTGGTAATGATTTCAAGGAGACGTTTTCCAGAAAAGTGGAAGATACATCATCTTCCATTGTGGTGAAATGCTTTTTCTCACACAGGTTTTAAGTACGCAGTAATGAAAGTGACAGATTCAGCTGCTGTATGACAACATATCTACTTCAGCATAGGATTATAGTTGGTCAATAGTTTTTTTGCATTTTGCTGCCTCAAGATGACAATGCACAACTAAACTGCACAACCGATGAGTGTTTGCAGAACATTGATGCTGAACTCAGCATTTTTTCCTCGCTTTTGGTATTTGCATTTGTTTGTATGTTTATGTCTATGTTGGAATACTTTATCTGAGTCATGAATTCTACTCTGTTTGGCTTAATATGAACATGTTTTATGAAAAACCTGGATTTGATAAATTGTAGTTTCCTGGTAATGTGTTTTGTCCAGTAATAAACTCATTTAGTTAAACCAGAAAACTATTGATCAGCATTAAATATTTGGGTAAAAACACCAATACACAGAGATCAAAACCTCCACTTCTTTGACTGGATGGAAATCATCTTCATCTGAGAGTCAAGGACTTCTCTCCAACACACACACACACACACACACACACATGCAATCTCACTTTCTTGGCCTTTGACAGACAGGCACATCGCAGCTGAGTTAGTGCTCTGGCCCGCAGGTCACTGCGCCTCGGCTGGATTTACAATCGCCTGTCGCGTCCCCTCCAGGTTTTCATTACCTTCCCCTCGTGATTAATCGCTCCGTGACACAAAAGGCACCCGCTGTCATCCGACGGGTTTTGTTGAGACACTCTTCAAGGTCCAGTGTCACTTTTCAAGGCCAGCAGAAGTGGAACTTTAGCATCAGCGCTTGGGTTTAAATTTGGCTCCATCTATTTTTCCGAATCTTCTTTTGGATTCCCCTTTGATGCGACGACCATAAATCTGTTGGAAAACACTGGAGAGTGTCCCCACACTGCCGCCTTTGTTCTTCTTGATAAAAACCTGGCACTCGATTGCCTTACCCCGATGGAATGCCGTCAGAAGGAAGCAGTACATGAGGAGAATCCACCGACTGCTCACATTTCGCTCATAATCAAGTTGACCTTAAGCGACATCTCGAGACTCACGAGATTTTTGTCTTTTTTATCTTCCAGTACCCGTGGGCCTCTTTCCTGTCAGTCAAATAACATTCCCTGGTATTAGCACGTTCAAGTCAAGATCGCCTCTCTTCATGAATTCCTTTGAAGCCCACTTAAGAAGGGTTCACCCTGAATTACAGCTTGTAATTATGTTCTGATTGAAGGCTTTACAGCTCCGTCTCTTTATGCGTCAACCCAAGAATACCTTGAATTACATGTACATTTTCCTTATTTGGTGACTCAAATACTTCAGCCATTGCAGCCAATGATTTGCCCTCTGAGACAAGGCAAGGGGTCGAAAAGAGAAGGAGAAGAAAAAAAAACCCACGAAATGTATGGATGTAAGAGGATCTGTCTGGAATGCTGTGTAAGAGAATGCATGACCGAGAACCGCAGAGGCAAACTCTGCCCTGCGTCCCGCCTGGCCCGCACCCAAAAAACATGAAGTTCGGAGACGGAGCGTCACAGAGCCAGACAGCGGAGGGAGATAGCGAGTGCATAAACCACAGAAGAGCTGCTTCACCCCGGGAGAAACAAACACAGCTTAAATAAACAACCACAAACTCTTTAGGTTATCTGCAATGAGAGTCTATGGTGTAATTCGATATGATAGAGGGGAAAAAAAAAAAGGGACCAAGTGGAATACGAGACCACGAAAATGCAATACAGTGCCATGAATATCCCAGCATTCAGCTAAGAGAAAAAAACAACAGTAACTCAAGAGGACACTGGCCTCACTTTGCTATTTTATTACAGATTTCTACAGCTGTGCTTTTAAACCCTCCAGAGAACAAAGTGTGGTACCACCGTTGATAAACTAACAAATAGACCAACTTTGCAGATTTTACTTTGAAAAACACAGTTTTTTAAAGGATCAGTTGTCCCTAAATAATCCCAGATTACCCTCAACACCAAAAACCGGCCAGGAAACTGAAATTAAAACAAGTGTACAATGTGAGCATATTGACGACATTCATGTTTCATGTCTGACTCTCAGTGTCGGTAGTGTTACATTACACACTCAAGACATTCAGGTTCATCATCATCATCCTGGAGTTCGACAGGACTGTTCTTGACTTGTATTTTTTTGGTGCAAAGAACTGCAAATCAGGTCTATGCGACTTGGATAATTGTGCAATTTTGCATAATTTCATTTGGCCAGAAGAAGCTGCTAGTGGAGTTGTAGTAAAAGTTCTCATTTTGAGAAACAGCAAGCTAAATTATGTCCCTGGCGACGCACCAGAAGTGGTAATAAAATGTGTTTTTGTAATTTTGTTGGACCTGGAACATTGACTCTTAATCAAAATGAAGCACACGGTCTTGGTTTTACATTGAGGCTGCTGAATATTAAATGAAATTAATCATTTAGTAAGTCCAGTTGTGTTTCTCCCGCTGCGGTTGTTGTCTCTAATGTCCCGGCACTGCCTTCCTGTGGGAGGATGTTTGACAGGAAACGGAACTGGCCTGACTCCCTTGTGGGCTTTAGGGCAGCCACTTCCTGAGCCAAGCCATGCCAAGCCGTGCCAGCTTCTGGGTCAGCCCAGACCACCGTGAGAAAAACAGGGCTTCGACATCCTCTGAGGAACCCGGACTGGTTCTTCCCTTCCTCTGTGAATGTTCCGTAAAAAGACTTTCAGGTAAAGCTTTCATAGAGTTTAAAGATGTGTAAAACAGAAGAAGGATAAGGGAGGAATAATTTTAATTATACTTGTCGAAAGATAAATGGAGGACAGTTTCCAGAAGTTTGATGTTTGAGACAGCAAACGGCTGATAAACGCTGTGCAGGAGGAAGAAAGCGAGGAGCATCTGGGCGAAGGGAAACAGGCCGAGGATCACAGAGGGGGAAAAGGAGCCAGCTGGAAAGTGAAGCGGCGGTGCAGACCGGGAGGAAGAAGGGAGGTTTGGCGGTGAGGGTTTCCCTGATGAGGCCCAGCTGACGGTGCGAACCTACAGCGCTCTTCTGACAGACCTCACCACATCAACCCGTTGACATTATTATTCAGCCATCCATTGCCCGGGCCCACACACGCTCTCCTGACCTGCTGCACTGCGCCGCCGTGCCAGCACATGTGTGTGATCTCTGACTCAACGGCAACGTACAACGGTTTTACTCACGCTCCTGCAAACAGGTACACACTCACTGTCTGCTGGTGTGTTCTTTGGAATCGCTGTCAAGCAAAATATATGAATATAAGGGAGTTTTTAGGTGTGAAAACTAATAGACCTGCTTCCTGTACCTGAAGATTGGCACTTTGCTTTCAGTTCACATCCACTCAGTCGTCTTAAATAGTTTTACTGTTTTAAGTCCTGTCAAAACAGACTGAAAACGCTGTGAATGCTGATTTCTTTAGACTTTCATGGCATCTTTGGCTGACATTTCCATCAATCTATCTAAATGTTAAAAATGTCCAATCCCTATATCCCTCCTAGAGGTGGCCAAGTACTTTACATTCATTCAGTAGAGGTGTGAAAACTGTCACAGAAGCTGCAGTAGGTTTCCTCGTACGGCCGTCCTGGACTGCAGAACTTCATGCACCCTGTTTTCAATGTCAACAAAAACTCTGGAAACACAGCGGGGCCGAAGGTGGAGAGGGGAACAACTGAAACTGACCGAGCAACAAAGCTCGAACCAACGAAGACGAGACAAGAAACAACAACCGAGCAGCACCTACTGCTGAAACGACACAACCTACTCATTCAGATGCAACACAGTCCATCCTTCAAACTGCTTCTTCCAGTCAGCAATACAAAGTAATTAGACGTTTAGATGAGTTCAAAATGTTTGTTCTGCCTGCGGAAGACCAAACCTTAGGTAATGAAATGTAAGAGGCTTTAAGCTACTTAGACTTGTTCCACAAACTGCTGATCTTTCAGGATTTCTCCACAAAACCACATTCCAGAGAATGACGTGAGGATTTGAAAATATGCAGCAAGCAGAAGATTACTGGGTAGTTAATGTCTGAGAATGAGCAGGTTGAAGATGACACAACCTGACGAAGACAGAAGACAAAAGTCGGCGTCACTTCCTGTTAACTGAGAAAGCTGAAACAATGGGCCAGGACTGGTTTACTTAATGTACAATACATCCTGCTACCTTCTGAGAGACACAGTGGCTTACACTTTCAAGTACCTATTCATCTGTATCTTATGAGGTAATCCTGCTGGGCTGTACCACCTTAAAGCAGAGTAGTGGCAGAATAGGATTTGCAGGCATCAATTCTGAAAGATGTGAAATCTCAGGTTACCAAGGTCAATAAAAGTATGACAATTTCCTAATTTGTTTCTAAAACAGTTAAAAAAAAAGATTCTAAGTGAGCAGTGATTACATAACGGTGAGGATGAAGGGTGGAGGTCTGATTTCGGTAAACGCCGTTGCACTCTGGGTTAAATTAACACCAGTTCAACTCGGCCAACTTCAGGAGGAAGAATGTTGAAATAGGTTGATGTTTTGAATTGTTTAGCCACAACCTCAAGCACTTCAACCTGCCCCAGCGTGAGACGTTAATAATTTTAAAGTGCTGTCACATGCTGGCAAGGGGAATAATCTGTTTATGAAAAATGCTACAGTCAACCAAATTTTATGTCGTAAACCACTTGGACTTAAACTTAAAAAGCTCTTTTGAGGTTTTGCAGATTTATTTTGGTGTCATCACCGTATTATGTAACTGCCTTGTGATGTGGCTGGATTCTGGTATTAGAACAGTTTTTCTTGAAAGACAAAGTAGTGATTCCTCTTTAATCAAAAGGAGGATAAAAAGTTCAAGTCTAATAAAGAATGAGCTATAAAAAGGCAGCAGTTTGATGGACACACTGCCTGTCAGGCTGAACCGAGGCGTTCAAGGGAACACTCAGCGAAGATGATGGAATTATGACTTAATGGGACTTAATGGGAGCTGTACAGTGAAGAAGATGACGACACTCCAGTGTTAACAGCAACAGACTAAAAAAAAGGACAAATGGAGACTCTGACTGTAACTGAGAAACTTAACATAAACTACAATAAAACCGGGAAATACTGGAAGTTTTAAAGAGATTGAAGACGCCAATGTGACGTCGCTTGACAAGCTGGTATTTTCACAAATGTCTAAGGACTTTAATGTCATACAAAGTGAAAAAATCTGACTTTGTCAGTGTAGATTGGGAAGTTTATGAGCAACAAAATACACTAATGTGCCCATACGTGTAGAAGAATAAACAAAGATATTTGTTTTTTCCTTACTGGTATTCTTGGAATGCTTCCAACTGGGATCCAAACTGCAAGAATGCTTCAGTACTATGTAATTTTGGGCTTTTTCCTCTCTTATTTGTTGCCAAGATTGAAGTTTAGCTCAGAACCAGTTCTCAGCTGGTACAAAGGAAGAAGAGCAGCTGATGGTCGAGTTGATAAATCTCAGCTGACGGTTGTGTCGGAGGGGCTGGAGGTTGGGCTGCTCCTTTTAACTGGCCTAATGAAACACACATGGATGAAATGTTCACGCCAGAAACTTTCAATTAAAGCACCACCTAAAACTGGCATTGTTTTCGTGCTTTTGAAGGACCTTTACATAACTTTAACTACAGAGAGTCCTGATGTGTGTGGTGGACGTAAAACAGAGGGAAAATAAAGTTTGTCCTTGGTTTCCATGGGCGTGAGAGGAGGAATGTTAAGCGGCTGTAGTTCCCACAGCCTCAAACGCGCACACACACTTTCAGGTGGCACGTGTGGTGTGAGAGTGCAGTGGTAAAAGTCTCTCTCCTCCCCTCGGGGTCTTTCTGATAAATACACACTGTACCCTGAACCATCAATCAGTCTGCAGCCACCTACGCTGCTTCTCCGGACGCCTTGAAAACAACAATCAGTCACCCGACAAGGACGAAAGACACGTCTTTCACTGCTCCAGAGAAGGATAGCTTCATTTTCAATGCAAAATGTAGCATGAGCATATTTTAAGCAATTGTTTCTGTACCACTGTGAGGAAATCTTCAAGATCTTGTAGAGAAATGCTTCAAATGAGTCAGCAAATGTGCAGCGGAAGAGACATTGTGTAGCATTGCGTGAGTTCCTAGAAGGAAACGATACCGTGTGGGTCACGGTGTGAAGCTGAACAATAGGAAAGACCAAGGGTTAAAGATGTCTGACTAGCATTTGTTCAAACACATACCGTTCATACTGTTCAGCCTATATGAGGTAGAAGAACCGCGATGGGAACAATCAGAAAACCCTCAGGAAGAGCTGCCCATGTCTGGGCGACAAGTCAAGTGTGGCCCGGGCAGAGGTCCGGAGGGAAGAGGAAAGCATGGAAGGGAGGGTCCACTTAGGCCCTGCCGGCGAGATCCTCAAACACACACTGTACGCACTGCTTCCCTCACAAAGAGCTTCCTTTTACACACACACCGGGCCAATATCAATACACCCACATTGTGTTTGATCTGCGTCGGGTCCAAGAGGGGAGCTGCGGACGGCGGGGGCTCGCTGTTTCAGCTGCAGGGTGCAGGAACCGTTGACTTCATGTGCTGCTCTACTTTTAGATTAATACATATTTTGAATAAATCACAAAGAGTATGGAGAAAGCAGACAGTCTGAGGCTTGGTGGAAAAACAACTTACCATTAAACATTGTTTAATGGCAACTTTAAATGAAGCGGCAGCGAACGCAGAAGACGTGAGGATGGAACCGCCCAGACTTTCACCCCCTCACATCCTGCGAATGTCAATAAATGACACATACGTGACATCGAAAGGCATGTTTGACCCTGACTCGATGTGATGACAGTGAAAAAATGTCAGCGCTTTTTTTCTTCAAAAACTTCCACAGGATAGTTTCTCAAAAAAAACAAAAAACAAAAACCCTCCAGCATGTGGTTCTGGTTTCTGGTTCTGGGAAGTGGCTGTAAAAAATGCTGTGGCGGAGTGTCCACCGGTCCAGGCTGCTCCGCCGTCCTGGGAAGAATGTCTCCGCATGATGCCAGTGATGATGGCGAGCATGACGACGACCGCGTGCGTTCACCGGTTTACTGCTGACGGTTGGTTATGGAGTCGACTTGATGAAGCAGAGATGTAATATAGTGTGACCGGTGTGATTAGCAACAGGTGGAAGCCTGAAACACGCTGAATCCATTAAAAAACACACCAGCAGATACAAAGGAAACTTTCTGGAATTCGACTGGAATTCAACTGCATTTTCTCAATTCTTTTATGATTTGTTTTTAGAAATAGCTACTTATTCAAAGTGCTTATGACCTTTTCTGTTTAACTATATTGTCATTGGTTCTCACTGATGTTAACTAAAGTTTCCTGTGACTTTTAAACAGGAAGTCTGGACTAGATTATATCTTGCTTTTTTCCCCAAGATAAAAAATTAAATAAATGTGAAAATTGATGATGCTGTTATCACATTTTCCTTGTTTTGCACCCAGAAAGTTGCTCAGGATAGCTTCCACTATAATTGTTGAAAAGAACAATTTAACTTAGAGGAAATGTCACAATGAAAATAAGGAATATCAAAAGCAATGTGATGAAAAAGCAGCTTAATAATTAAAGAGATTTATGAGCTATAGGCCTCATTTAATCAGTGTCCTCTCACGTTGAACTCTTGGTCGCTCTCGCAGTTTAATTTAGTGTCCCAAGTGACAACGGAGACAGAAAGTGAATTTATTACATGGGTCACATTGATCTTTTTTATATCTGAGAGCTTTTTTCTCTGGTTGAGACCTGGAACCTATCTCTAGGAAATGTGTATCTGCTCAATATCTGCTCAGGTTGATTGGATAAAAAAACAGAGATCTTATGTTTATGGAGTCCAGACACTATAGATTAAAAAGAGTCTCCTGCTTTGGAACTCCACCAAATGTATTTAATCTCAGAGACGGTGGAAGTGACGTTGATGCTGAATAGCTGTGGTGAGTCATACAAAGATGTACGACAGCTTCTGTCATCATATCTGATTCATTCCGATCCAATTCTGCAATTTTCCTCTCATTTCTGCCACATCTGCCGAGGAGGCAACGTTTTTCCAGACGCCGTCCGGCCGGCAGGTTGTCTGTCTCCATCAGCTGTCGAGAAGACAAATAAAAAAGTTGATCCGTATCCGTCCCTCCAGATGCCCGTCAAGAGGAAGCATCCGGCTCCCATTACCCACAAGCCTCTTCTTCAGTCATCCGTTGCTCATTTTTTCCAAGTTCGACGTGGATTCCTCCTGCCAGTTCTTCGCCGTCCCTGCCGACGTGTTAGAACCCGGTGGCACATCAGTCACAATCAGCAAGCAGCTGGAACACATTACTGCCGCTCGTTCGTCTCTGTGTTGATACAATGAAATGCTGCAGTGTGATCCACCGGCGACATGTAGACCTTGAATGAAATGTTTGATCGAGAAATAAAAACTCAATATAAAGTCTTTTATCAAATTAACAAGACAAAGAAGGTGCACCAAATGCTCCCTTCTTGCGATTTTGCCTGGCAGATCTTTCATTTCCTAGAAATTTGACGGGGGCTCCGGGGTCTCTGGGAGGAGGCCTTTGAAAGCAACACCCAGTTGGAATCCCGTTCAGCAGGAGGGAGTCTGACACGCACAGGGCGAGTTCATCGTCTCCCACCAAGATACGATCTGTGAGAACCTCGGCGGGATGCGAGCCAGTCGGTCAGGGAGATAACCCCGGCGTGTTCTTCATCAACCACCGACCGGGGGGTCAATGTCTGGCTCATAAACTGCAAATCTGCTTTGCCAGATGGGATTTTTAGGAAAAACTTTTTTGCCCGGCAGCATGTTCAGTATGGAGCCTTCCTATGCGCCGAAACATTTGGCCGCCTGTCACATCTGCTCCATGGTAGAATTCTGCTCCTAATTGTTGGGTAGGATTACTGCTTCGGCTTCCTGCGGCCTCAGGCTACAACAACAATGCCAACAGCACGCTGGAGAAAACCTTTAAACCGGAGACGGTAACTGTCAGTCAGAAATGTGACGTTTAAAGACTGCGCTTCGTGTCTTATTGGATTTATAGGCTCTAAACAGTTTTCTCATTCCTCACCTTGCACGAGAGCATATCCTCCAGATATACGAAATTCAGCTGTTTGAGCTGTGAAACAAGTAGCAGTGATGAGTGTTTTTTTCATGTATTCCAGCTTTCTAATTCAATAGGAGACCAAGGAGAAGGTACACGACCAGTCAGTCGTGAAACAAGAACATTTTGTCCTTTTCCTGAATACAAAGAAGACTCCCGACGCCAGAGAGCCAAATAAAGTACAAGCGACTGTCTTTTAGCTGGAAAAGATTCTCTACATTGAAGTAAAAGCTTGCTGCATTGATTGTAGTCGCAATGAAAAGTTGTCCTTTGCCCAAGACGTACCAAAGTGGACGATGACATTTACTCCATATGTCTAACGATCATAATCTATGCTTGTTATGTTGATTAAGTCTGAATTAGTGATGAGACTCTGTGAGTGAGCAGTGGCATTTACTGGTGAACTCTCCATTATAGAATAGAATAGAATAGAATAGAATAGAATAGAATAGAATAGAATAGAATAGAATAGAATAGAATAGAATAGAATAGAATAGAGGTTTGTTTATGTAGCACATTTTGCAGAGGAGTCACATAATGCTTTACAGCACTACAAAAATAAGTTAAGAATAGTGAAAATACAGAAGCAAGAAAAACTTCATGGACCCGTTCTATTGGATTTCTATTACCCAGTGACAGCAAGGAAAGTTGATGGATGGATGGATGGATGGATGGATGGATGGATGGATGGATGGGTTAATTGATAAAACAATTAGTTTTGTTTAATGGATGGATAAGTGGCTTTAAAGAAGGGTGGATGGATGAATGTAATAAATTAATGAGTTTTTGAATGACTGAATGAAATAATGTCTTGATGAATCTGTTATGAATGGATTAATAATCTGATGGACGCACATGGAAAGCTAGTTAAACACGCACACACACACACACACACACACACACACACACACACACACAGCTGGTCAGAATCATTCTGCAGCTGATCAATAATGAAATCAGATCGTTAAAACCATCAAGAGAATTTAAATGTTGCAGCACTGGAAC
>OMNM01030808.1:0-11205 GCA_900302745.1 Parablennius parvicornis
ACAAAAAAATTCCCATTCATCCTCTTTCATCTCCTTTAGTCTTATCGCGTTAAATTTCCTTTAAAATTTTCAAGAGAAACTAATACTAAATGGAATGAAAAGCGCTTAGAGAGTGCAGACCTCCTCCAGATGGCGTTTTCAAGGTTAAAATTTCCCAACTTCAAAGTGCAGCCATATCGTTAATCTGGATTGGATCCAGAGCAAATTTGACACAATTCAGGGCAATCATCCTCCATATATACATGTCAAATTCAAGAGAATAAAAACAAATTTCTATTAGTTATGATCTTTTGAAACTCATAAATGGGGTTTTCAATGTTAACTTCCAGAATTTTTCCTGACCTTATTCTGGATCTGATCCAGATGAAAGTTTGCACCCTACTCGATATGACCATCCTACAGATCACTGAATTTTACAAGTCTGATACGATCTCCAGAGATATGCTTTTTTGAGAATGGCTCAATGATAAGTAAAGGGGAAAAACTGGAGCTTTGATATTTATTTGTATCCAGATGGTAATCCGGATCACTCTCAAAGTTTAATGGAATCTTGGTTGGGTCAAGACACATCTTCTGAATTTTTTTAGGAAGATCCCATCAGAGGTTATTGCATAATCCTGCTAACAGACAAACAGACAAACAGACAGACAAACAATCCCTCAAAAAAACATGACCTCCTTGGCGGAGGTGATAAATTTCCCAGAAAGCATTGTAACCTGGTAGCCAACAAGGTAGGGACAAGTCACGTTTCACACATCAAATGTGGCTTTGGCAAAGGTATGTGCTCTGCCAAGTATGACATTTTTTAAATTTTCAAAACATTGAAAAAGTATTTATGTTTTTGTTGTTGTTATTTAATAAAAACAAGTCAAGTGAAAGTTTGGATTCACAAATTAATGTATTGTATGTATGTGTCATAAGAGTAAAACAATACCTGGAATACACTTGGAATTGGAGCCTGATATTCACAGGATTTGTTCCTTTCATATACAAGTAATGTATGTAGTCTGTTTTAACCTTTTTACTTGTGATCAAGCAAACTTTGTGCTCATGTTTTTACAGAAACATTTGAGAAATTCACTTGTTTACAGGGTTTGCTCCCAAGAATTTAGCTTCATTTTATAGAATCTGGGTTCAGTTTAAAGAGCACAAATATACCTCAAATAGTCTGGCATGAAAAAGAGAAGATTGTCTTGAAGAGTCTGGATCTGGATTAAAGAATCCCAGCATAGTTTAAAGAAGTCATGTTTGTTTTGACAAAAACCCCTAGTTTTTAGACGGCAAATCAATTTTAAAATTTTTATTTACTATTTATTTAATTGTTCAATGGAATTTTAAGGGGTTTATGGGGTTTACGGTTATTTTATTTCTTTAGTCCCATCAAAAAATATTTGTGAAAGTTCTCTTTTCACACATATCTACGGGTTGTTTTGGTTGAAGAAATACTCATTATTGTCTCACCTTTCTTGTCTGTTCAGTCCAAGTATGTCACACAGGACCTTGGATCTGCTACACATGAGTACAGACATGCAAGCTGTACATGTTTTCATGTGTTATTGCCCAAATAGCACTGTTTACAGTTCCTCCTCTTGTGCTTGTCCAATTTTTGAAGTTGAAATTATGTAACTGTTGGTAAGGCAAATACCCCTTCATCTGCAAATGATCATGTGCGGTAACTTCCATATAATTCTTTGATATTCTTGTTTGTTCATATTTTTGTGCAATGTGTAGCTGCTGTGATAACTGAATTTCCCGAATGTAAGATGAAACAGTTGTTATGTTTTTGCAAAATAAATAATCATCAATGCACATATATTACATGGGCGCTCTAAATATAGTGGTGATGTTTTTAATTGGGTATGCACATTATGCAATATTTATACATGTTATGCTAAATATTAATATAGAGGTTGAGCCGGAGGGGGGTAAAATATATATTTGTTTTTTGTTTTTTTTTTTAAATAATGAATTTTGTGAAGGTGCATTAAAGCCTGTTAAACTTCTTCCGGTTCCACCCAGAAAGAAAAAAAAAAAAAAAACATCCACACTCTTCACTGGAAAAAATGGCGACCAGTTTACTGCGGTTCCCGCTGCGGCTTTCCTCCAGAAACACGGGGATACTGACCCGTAATGCCGCCTCAAAGACAACCAACATATCCAGGAGCACTCAGAGCAGGACTGCGGTGTCTACGGCGTCGGGAGCCATCCTCCCGAAACCGGATAAAGTGAGTTTATTTCCACCTCAGTTATGGAGAGAAATATGAGTGGCAGCGTGGGCGGGACTTAAGATGTTAACTGACAGCAGCCATGACCAATAGGAATTCAAGAATCCACGTCGTTCGAAGCTTCAGCCAATGAGCGTGTGTTTACACATCTGTCAGGGCACTTCGAGGAAGTAATTGGCCCTAATTTTATGGATTCCTATCCAAGGTGACGGAAAATCGATATAAAGAGTAAAATGAGAGGTTTTCTTCTCAAGATCTTTCATGTAATAAGTAATTACCCAAAAAGTTTACGTCTCAGTGGTGGTTGTAATTGCAGAAGAGGCAAACCGACCTCAAGACAGCGAGGAATGGTGGGGGATCATATATGACCTTAAGACATACGTATTTAAACATTATAGACAATACTTGATATTTGTGCAATATCGGCAAGTATTTGCTATTATTGTGTTTCATTTTATAGCATAAGCACATTCGTGTTTTACCCTTTTCGCAAACTATATATTCCCTGGTAGTGTATCTGATCATATGGTCCTCTCGGTATTTTTTAATGTCGAAAATTGGTTAAATATTTTCCCTGCACACAAACGAAAGGAGTGGATGATCATATTCAGTCTGTTTTTTAAATATAACATTCATTATAGGATAGTAGTAGTGATGACGCATAGCCAATCTTCAAGGGTCTCTAAAGCCATTACTTTTAAGCTACTTTTAAATATATATATATATATACACATACATTTGTAGTTCATGACTCAAAGACAGTGCTGAAATACATCATCACATTTCAAAATGGCATCAAAACTAAACAAGATATACATTTTATTCTTGTAAAAAGACACAACTGACTTCAAATCTTGAAGCATACAAAATGTATTTTAACAGCAACACCTTGAGGTTAAGATATTTCTCCATCCAGCCATGTTCTTTCTTCATCTGCATGGGGCCGCAGTGGCAGTATAAACAGCAAGGAACCCAGCCCAGACATCTCTGTCCCCCGCAAATTCCTTCAGTTCTTCTGGAGGGCCCTAAGGCTGCTCCCAGACCAAACCAGAGATATAATCTCTCTTGCGAGTCCAGGGTCGACCTCAGGGTCTCCCCCTATTCGACATATCTGGTAGACCTCTAACAGGAGGTGGCCAGGGGTCATCCTGATCAGATGAACCACCTCAACTGGCTCCTTTCAATGTGGAAGAGCAGCAGCTCAGATTTGAGTCTCTCCCAGATGGCTGAGCTCCTCACTCTATCACGAAGAGTGACGCCCACCACCGCTGTGGAGAAACCCAATTTCAGCTGCTTGTATACGCGATCCCATTCTTTCAGTCATGACCCAACGGTAAAGACCATAGATGAAGGTGGGGATATAATCTGAATGATAAATAGAGAGCTCTGCTTTACATCTTAATTTTTTTTATTTATCTGTATTTTATTAAAAAGTATTACATTCCTCACAGTAAATGCAACTTGTGTTTGCATTTAAGCTTTTATTTAGAAAAAAAACGAATTTATTTTGTTTCCGGTCACTGTTACGATGTATTTGTTGCTATTTTTTTGCTCATTTAAGATAAAGTTATCTATCAAACAAAGTTGGCTGGATACAAAAACTTGATAGCAAGCAAGCATTAATATGGGTTGAATTTAGCTTAAATTATGACAACTTCTTTTACTCATAAGACCACACAATTTCTAAGAAAACTTCAGTCATAAGCTGAACAATCCACTGGGACATAAACACTGTTGTGGATTGTATTTGGAGTAAATTAATTGCTTCAACATCATTTGCAGGTGTATTCCCCTCCATCTCCACTTTGAGTACTGCAGTTTAAGATACTAACGCAGCTCCCCATCTTAGAACCATCTATTATAGTTTATTTTGACTTTAATTAAAATGAGACAATATTCAAATTATTTGTTTTATCTTGAAGATCCAAACGTGGTAAATTCAGCATAATGATGAGCTTACAAAGCATGAAAAAACTTTAATTTCCTCAAACTGTTACGTGATTACGTTTGTTGTTACAGAGTGAGACGTGTTCCAGTTTTTTTCACTGCCTCGACTCGCCAGACTTAAATGATAAATGAACTGACAATTGAACAGAATAACCACATACTTCTCTGCCATCTTTTAGCAGCAAGAATATTTGTCTGTTTTTTGTTTTTTTTTTTCTTTTCTGGCTCAAGGCCTGCCTTGTCCAGTTTATTTAAACTCATCAACTGATAGAGGCGCATGTGCTGATGTGGCAATTGATCTCTGTGGTCTTTCAAATTTATTTCCTGGACATCATGTTGTCGGTTCAGCTCTTTTCTTCTCTTCGAATCGCTTTAATTTGATGCTTTGTATAATGGCACACATTTAACTTTTAAACTGTAAAGGTGCAATATAAAACTTGAGCAAACGTTTTGTGTTTTCTCATTAATTCTCTGAATATAAATCTCAGATTTTATGTGCAAAATGTGTTTTGAATCCTGACTGTCAGAGCTGCCACACACAACCTCTCCCGTTTAGAGGACATGTATTCACTGGTGATTACAAGTTCTTTGTTTAGCTCTGGTGAGAAATGTTCCCATCACTGTAAATGTAGACCATAATACCTCAGAGGGGTGAGGACCTTCATTTAACCTTAAGATTTTCTTTGATGTCACGTGATTTTGCAGACGCCATTTGGTCTTATCCGCATGACGGTGGTGGTGGTGCCTTTCCTTTATGTGGGAACTCTTATCAGCAAGAACTTTGCTGCCCTCTTGGAGGAGCACGACATCTTTGTTCCTGAAGATGATGACGACGACGACTGAGCTGAGGTAAGAAAACATACGGCGAGGTCAGAGTTTGCATTCAGCCGAGCCCTGTTTAAAGTTTACTGCTACTTTGACCTTATCCTGTATATGAGGTGTGTCTGCTGTATGTTAAAGGAAACACTTGAGATCAGTCTAGCAACCACACCATGAGAACAATGATGATTTTTTTTGATTATTTCCATTATCCTCAGGGTGCTATGCATTGTTGACTGAAAGCCATCCAGCCAGCACAGGGAAGATGGGAAAGATGGACAACTTTGACTTCCAAATACATCAGCTCTACCTCCATCAATCTCCTTCCTCTCTGCTCTGATATTTATCTTGTTTTTATGGAAATGATTTATCAGAAATCTTCTATCATGTGAGGCTGTCAAAACTGCAAGTTATGCCTTCACTCTTGTTTGCATGTTAACGTCAACTCTGTAAAAAAAATAATAAACATATCAAGTAAAGCATTTGCTGTGTTTTATTCTTAACAGTGAGTCGTTTGTTATTCTGACACTTTTACGACACAACCATAATAACTCCTAATGATTGTAGTAACCGTGTGTCGTATGTGGTTTGGCTCGAAGGTTTTTCATCATCTCAGGTCGGTCTGGATCCCTCCTGAAGTGCAGCGTTGGCCAGTCGCAGGTGTTCATTGAGCGAGCCCATCTCCAACTGGCCCCGCCCCCTCGTGTTGCTCAGCTCTACATAGGCCTCCTTATAGCGCTCGTATGCTGCTTCTTTCTCCTAAGGCAAAGAAAAACATGGCAGGATAGTCAAAAGTCCAGATGGGGTGTGTTAAAGTACACAGTTTGCAGTACTGTATGGGTTTTTATTATTTGATTGATGCAGTGGTAACATTATGAGTCACACCTTGGTAAGAGATTGCACCTCGTTTTGCAAACAGCTGATCTCTCTCTTAAGATACTGCACCTCGTTTTCTTTTGCCTTTAGCATCGTCTGAAAAGAATAAAATATGACCAAATGTGAGTTTAACTAATCATTGCATTTTCACATTGAGTTAATTACTGAAAAATGTAGCTGTAAATACATTTCAAAACACATCTGTTATAGAATTATGAATATCAGTATGAGTTTATTGCAGAGAGATATTTTGTTAGATCATTAATACATATAGTGTAAGATTTGAATGAGTGAGCAACAATACATTTTATTGGCTGATAAGCTAATTTACTGTTTCAGATCTAAATTTGGAGTTTTGTCTTTCATTCAACTGATTGAAGCATGTGGGATGTTTATCCCCCAAGAGACCCTGAACTGGATGAAGTATAGCTCATCATGTGTGTACACAGCTAACAAAAACATGTGCTTTAACTCAGCCAGTAGGTGACAGTGTAAGCCCTATCAGGGTGAATCCAGCCAGGGGCAAACATTAATGACACAATCAGAACACTAAAAATTAAGCTGTGGTGGTGTGACTGCAGGGGTCATTACTTGGGGATGTGGGACAAAACATTAGCCCATGTTTGGATCTATTTTTTTTGGCAAACTGGGATCAGAATCCCACAGCAGATTTATTTGCTTTTCAGCTCTGTGTGATGACAGAAATGTCAAAATGTGTCCTTCAAGCCTCAGTTGTTTCAGAGGAGTGAATAATACTGAAGTAGTGTGGTTATAGTTTTCCTTTCAGTACCTCCACTTCTGATGCAGTGTGCTCTGTGCTGCCAACGGATACCACATCCGACCTCTGACCTGTGATGAAATAGCGCATACGACTGATCTCTTCTGCCACTTTGGCCTTGAGCTCCTGAAAAAACAAATTTTTAGTTGATATTATGTTATGACATGCAGTCTTTGTGACTTCTGCACGTAGAACACATTCAAGACGCCCATGGAGAAAAAAATGAATATGTATATTAATTGGCATGTAACCGAATAGCTGTGAGTTAATGTGGTGATGTGTTTCAGCGGCTTCTCTTCCGGAGTCTCCACAGCAGTTGATGTGATACGCTTGTTTGATTTAGCACATGCTTTATGCCGGATGCTCATTCTGAGCTTGGGGGGGGGACATAACTGCTCAGGGTTCCTCAGCAGTTATCCATCAGACATGGGAATGAAACCAAGGAACTTAAAGTGATGAAAACTATTTTGCTTTAACATGAGTAGTTCAAATTGAATTCATCTTTACAAACCTGGTTTTCTCTTCGAAGCTGCTCCAGCTCTCTGTCCTTGCGGCTGAGCTCGGCATCTCGGCTCCTGCTGCTCTGCTCGGTCCGGCTCAGCTCCAGGCACTTCTGAGAGTAACGATCTGACAGCACATCTAACTCACCATGTAAAACGTCCGCCTGGGGCCTGACACGCACAAACGCACAAGATCTGCTGTAACATTTTAATGCAGCATCATGCGAGAGGCCACAGTTGAGAGGAGAACATTTTCAGCCTGCGGCCACTACTTGTGGGAAGGAGTCTCATTTATCAGAGCGATAACACGGGTAAAAAAAAACAACACAAGCAAACATACATGTGTCCTCTGTAGGATGAATCCACGTGTGTTACTCCACCAGCTAACCTCCTGGTCTGCTCCACTTCTCTCTCAAGCTCTTCTCTGTGCGCTGCTCTCAGGGCCTCCATTGCTTTGACAAACAGTTGATAGATGGGTTAGCTACACAAACACAATAATCAGTGAACTATACAATTAAATAGGACATAAGTAGAATCATGGCCAACAAGTGACCAAAGCATGTGGAGGTTGTGTACTTATCAACTCTCACTTGTTTATACATTCAAAGTAAGAAAAAAAGTAATCATCTTGATATTTACTGTGTCACATCTGAAGCTTCAGTATTTGACACTATAATCTTGCCCTGGCCAGACATTCAGTTTTCAAAATTCAAGAGGCACTGAACGCTGTAACCTCTTCATGTGAAGCAAAGACACATAAAACACTTTAACATGTGTCCAATGCTGCTTAATTCTCTCTGTAGAAGTCTCAAGCCATTTTTTCTTCTTTTGGTATCACACTATTGAGAATTAGTTATAACACGCTAACCAGTGATTTTAAAAAATAAGGAATAATATTTGTGGCCGCGCGGTGTTGCAGTGTTTTGAGCTCTTGCCTCACAGCGAAGAAATCCCCGGTTTGAGTCTGATCTGAGCCATTCTGTTTGACTAGAAGTTTGCTGATAGGTGTGAAGTGTGTGTGACTGTTTTTGTTTGGCCTGTGTACCCTCACTTTGCCCATCGTCAGGGAGATAGGTTCCAGTCCCCTCAATACTATGTTGGATAAAGTGTGACAGAAGATGAATGGATGGATTTAAGCGAGCACATATCTAGAAAATTAGTTGTGGAAAGTGCAATGAAATGGTTAATTCAAATACAACTGCTTTTACGTTAACTGTACTCAACTACATTGTAATTATTCAATAGCTGGAACTCAATTTGATTGATTTACTTGCATAAAATATCTATGGTAAGCCTCTTTGTCAGACAATAAAGTGTATTAAAATTACACCACAACAATTTCTTCAGTAAGCAAATGTAGGTACAATGGTGAAAATTCATTTAAATTAAATACAATTGTTGGCAACCCCCCCCCAAACTAATCAAAAAGTTTTAACATTTCATATTGTGGACATACTCACTTGCATTGTGTATTTGAAAGGAATCTTATGAAAGTACAACTATCCATAAAACGCTACTCAGAGTAATGTAAGTGCTTTAAATGTATGACTTCATAAACTGTGATCAAAAGAGATAAACTCTCATAATTGTTGGGATCTGTGGTCCAAAATCTGAATTGAATGGTAAATTTGCTCAGATGTTGTTGTGTCATACCCTACAGACAGGCTGGTCCAATCAGAAGACAAGCTCTCTCATGGCCGATACCTTTGGCAGCAGCCTGACTCTCCTGCTGCAGCATCCTGTCCTTCTCCTCCTGCAGCTCCTTCAGCTCCTTGGCATGTTTCTCTTGCAGCTCCTGCAGTGTTTTAATGTGGGCGACTTCCATGGCTTCTAGTTTGACCCTGCAGGGGGCCCCTGGTCCACATGGGCTTTCCACATCTAACCCCATGACTGTGCGCTCCCTTTTAATGCTCTCCACCTGCTTCCGAAGAGAGACAGCCTGAAAGAGATGTACAAAATATCAATGTGTTGATATTTACTTTCTCTGATCAGATACTGGAATCTCGTAACTTTTTAAGCCTTATGAATTGTCTGACTGGAATTTCTTTCTTACCTCCCTCTGAAGAGCTTCTGCTGTATTAGTTTGAATATTTTGGACAACGTCTGTAAGTGGAGGGGCCTCCTTTGAGCCTGATATATCAGCTTGTGAGGTGATGGCAGGCTGCGCCGCCTCTTCGGGGATTGAGTTATAAGTCTGGGGACTGACAAGAGGCTCTGATACCTGTTGGGTGCTTGACTGCTGAGCCTGTGCCCCAATGAGTGTCTGTGCACTCATGTCCCTGAAAGACATTGTTTCAAATTCGTCCCACTTCCGGCTGACCTCGGAGTCCATGGTATCAATAACAGGGACGGGCACACTCCCCTTTTTCAGCTCCATGGAGTCCCACCTGCTGCCCATCTCACTGAAGGGGACGCCCTCCTCAAACCACTTGTTCCTCTCCTCCAGCCGCTTGGCCTGCTCGCGGTCCCAGCCCTCCCCTTCCTCTCTGTGACTGGCTGGAGACACGTCTGCACTTACGTCTCCGTCTACTGAGCGGCGGTCGGTCTGATGGTAGTCTGCAGCTGTGGCGTTGGTGGCGGTGGAAGTGGCAGGTTCATAGCCAGAGTCCTCGCAGGTGAAGTGAGCAGGGGGTTGGCATGACGACGCAGGCCGGGAGAGGGGGTTCTCTTTCTTGCTCCCGGTGTCCGATTGGCTGAGAGCAGAATGAGGGTAAAAACACAGGAGGATAGGGTTACCCGGCGATGAGCGAGGGGGATCACTGCTTGGCAGACCACCCAATCACATCGTCTGCATTTCTTTACAAATGTTCAGGTCTGCTCAACGCAGAGTTTTAGAATTGCATTTTTGTATTTTGTGCTGGGGCAACATTATAGACATCAATCATTAATCATGTGACATGCATATCAATAAATGTCAATATTTAGTTTAAACACTGACAGATTATTCACATTATAAACACACTGTGACAGATGATTGCTGCACAGAAGTGTCCGCAACCTCGAGAGACTTCAACTACCCCATTTCCAAATTTAAGTTACTTTGACCATTGTTATTAATTCTGCACCTAACATTTTTAAATAGTTTATTCCTCTTATTTACTTTCAAGTCTATCATTCTGGATTTGTCTACAAAATAAAAACATAATTCTTCTTCCATAATTCAATTTGTGGTCATGAAAATTAGTTTTTTTTTTTTTACCCTGACAGTATTTAAACTACTTGTTTTTTTAATGTGTTCACTTTATTCAAACTGGAGCACAGAACAATGAGTGATCATCGTTGGTGCCTTTTGAAAAGAAATCTTCTCATTGATGAATAAATTCACTATTTATTGTTTTGACAGAAAATATATTTAACAAACTCTCTAAAAGGTGAAACAATTTGATGGGAATAGTGTTTATGAATTAGATTGTTTGCATTTACTACTACATGTACTTTGAGTTTCATCCATTTTAAAATCTCCAAATGTACTTTCACTCCACTGAATATATTCAACGGCTACAGTTACCTCGTACTTTTACAAATACACCGCGCAGTCAAATTTCTTAAAATCATAATTTGATGTAAAATTAACACTCCAGCAGCATGTGCACTTCTTTAAATTAGACACCAATATGCCAAAAAAATATTATGCCCAGTGTAGTAACAACAACAATATTTAATTCTATTGATAATAACATCACCGACATATCCCATTGCAGAAATACCATAGTAGCACCTTCACTGACTGTTCTTCCTCTTGTTTTTATTTAAATGTCCAAATAAATCCTGCCTCCACTCAGTCCACTGATTGTAACTCACTGTGTGTTGTGTTGAATCGCCTGCTTCAGTAACTTCAACCAGTTACGACGAATTCTAGACGTCATCACAGAGAAAGTGAACACTGCTCTTTTTGTCTAGATGAGATCAAAAGTAAGACACACACACGCACGCGCGCACACACACACACACACACAAACACACACACACACACACGTTTTTTTTGAAGCATCCTATTGACATAATACATCCTTTATCCCTCATGACTGTACGTTAAACTTTCTCAAACAGGTGAGTCTTA
>OMNM01030811.1:0-16399 GCA_900302745.1 Parablennius parvicornis
CACACCTTGCATACTCAGCCACCCATGGCGAGGACTTTTGTCTCAGTCCAATTCTCAAAGCCGTGATTCTGCTGTCCAATGTAATTAGAAAAATGAGAAAATTATCATGCTGAACCTTCCAGTAATGTTTAGCGGTAACAATGTGTGGATGTGAGAAAGCGATCGGCAGCACCATCCAATCCGATCACTGTAAATCTGTCTCTGTCCCTTCTCGTCTGTCCACGGTCTCTTTCTGTTCCACTTGGCTCTGAACCTCTCATGTGTTTTCTATTATTCACGGTCGTATTATTTATGATGGGCTTTTATGAGTTTGTCTATCGTCACACATTCTGCACTATGCCGTTGATCCTTTTCAGAAAGATATTGATTTAGGGTTTCCAATAATAGAAAGATTTAACACTGGAAGCCAAACAACAACCATTCTCTCACATTGGTACATGAACGAGGTCTATGCAGATGATGGCTGTTGAGGCTTAAAAAAAAAAGGATCATTCTGCCTTTCTCAAATCTTCTACTTTCTGACTGTTTCATTCTCTCAGGAGCGAGTGATTGAAAACCTCCGGGAGCAGAAGGACCGGGAGGACAGGGTTCGACTGGAAGAGCTGGAGCACATGAGGAAGGAGAACCAAGAACTGAAGGACAAACTTGCAGCTCTGCAGCCTCATAAATTGATCCCGAGCCAGACTGGTAACCCCAGCCCAACCCAAAACCAGAGGCCTGATGGAGAGGTGAGTGAGGATTGGAATCACTGAAAGTGATCATATGAAGTGATGATCAGGGGTTTTCAAAGTGCGGGAGAGGGAGCCTGGTGAATGCCAGACCTACAGTTAGATGACTTTTGCAGTGAAATACATTGTTGGGAAACATGGGCAATAAAAATAATTCTGATGCTAGGTTCAAGTTGAAACAGCGGATAACTCTTTTTATATAATCTGCAAGCGTCATAACTATTACATTTATGGTTTTGTGCTGGAGGGGGGAGGCCCATCCCAAATCAGCTCAGATCAAAACTGTGTGTGTGTGGTATGCAGAGATGGTAAATTATGTCACTTTGTTTAGACTATATCATTTTATCCATTAAATGACCTGAAATATTCAAAACAAAATATAATTTATAGTTGAGAGCCAGTACATGTGGATACAAGCACACTGAAGAATGCTGATGTGCAGACACACAGCCCTGAGTGCAATCACTGCATATACCCTTTAACAGTTGTAATGTGCCATTTGTACCCTGTATTTACATTGCAAACATCCACTGTAATCGTATTTCCACTCTCTTTACCTCCCTGTGAGCAGCCACATTATTGTTAGCAACTCTCTAGCTGAGGGCCTGCTTGCACTTTGTCCCAAAGGATAAAGGGATGAATTAAGAGCGAGTGATTTATGAATGTAAAAGATCCCTCTATCCCCGCTCGGGTGCCAAGTCAGAGGCCTCGCTGTCTTTTCTCTCTCTCCTTTTCTTCTCCTGGGCTTACAAGCCAGGACAGACTCTTGCCCTGCCAGAATTTATGAGAATGTTTTCCTTTATACTCTATGAAATCCGTACACACATCTCATTCCTGTGAAATGATAACTTGTTGAGTGTTTGTGCGGCACCACATCAAAGGGACAACAGCTCAATAATTCTTTGGAGCAAACAGATTCACACTCCGACAGAAGTGTTGCCATAATTGCAGTATTTTGTGTAGTCGGCAGCAATCAGTCCTGTTATGTAAACTCACAGATTCTTTTAAAAGTTAGATGATGTTTGTGTTTTTATGTACATGTGTGTGCTTGCCTGTGTTTCTTTCTGTGCCTTCGCATGCATGCAAGCAAGTGCATGTGTGTGTGTGTGTGTGTGTGTGTGTGTGTGTGTGTGTGTGTGTGTGTGCGACGGTCTGAGGTGACTGTAGGTCTCCGACTTTCTGTTTGAGGTGAACACATGTAGAGCTTATGTATGAATTACTTTTATTGTCAATGGTTTTTATTTCAACTTAAACTATCTGCGGTGGAATCTCTGCTTTCAGGCTGTTGGACTGATTAAGTTGGACAAATACACTGCCAATAAATGTTACCAATACATAAGTTAAAGAATTCAACAGACAAATTCAAGTCAGAATCAAACTATACTGTCATTGTAGTCACTTTATTCTTCTGTCAAATGGTGAGCGGATGGAATGTGTGGAAAAAGCATCCCCTGTTTGTGTTATATGCATCATCCATCACATACAGTTTTTTTCCGTCTTTCCTTTATTGCACGCTTAAAAGAAGCAACATAGAAAAGAACTATATTTATAATTATAAAGTCACTACAAGCTACGTGTAGTTACCTCAGTCTCTTTGTGCTTGGATTTTAACCATCCTTTAATAAAAATGTCAGTAAATACCTCCAAACATGGAGAAATCAGCATGTGTGCCTGAAGCTGCGGATCCATGGCACTTCCAACTTATTTACCTCTGAAACAGATGTGGAGTTTGCATCAGTCCATGTACACACTCACTGTATCTGCACATGTTAGTATTATTGACTCAGTCAAGCTGTTGGCGGATCTTTTTATCTTGACCTCAGAGTGCTGTTGACTTCACTGCATCCTCATCCTCTTCCCATAAAGCAGTATTTGTTGATTCCAGGGTTAATAAAGGACTTCTGGATCCAAACACTAGCTCTTCAAAGAAAGAAAAAAAAAAAAAACTCATGGAAGACTGTGACCTTTTTAGGGAGGGTTGGCTTTGATCAGCGAGGAGGCACCACACCTTAAAACACTTCGGAGTCTCATTCAACAGGATAATTTGTCCATTTCACCCCAGACAGATGCCATTTAGTCCGACCTACTTTTGAATCTTTTTTTTTTCTCTCGAGTGATTTTGTTTCTCCCAGATAAAACAGAGATGAAACTAATATTTAAAAAAAAGAAAAACACATAACGACTTAATGACAACTTTAGGAACGATCAAAGCGTTTTTAAAAAAAAATACAGCACAGCCTTAGTGTTGCTGGTAGTTTCTGACCAGGAGTTGAATAATTCAGCACAGAGTCTGGTCTGGTGGCTGCACATATTTAACTTTTCTTGCAATGTTTACACTTGAGACATCTCGAGGAATGATAATAATAATTTGACTGTATATGTAATCGTATCTTTGCTGGCCTTTCCTCTCCTGTCATAATATCGCTGATTCCTGCCGGACCCGATGTCCTCTCAGTGCCAGCTATCCATCTCATTCAAGAACAAAACTCACTCTTTAAAAATCCCAAGGTGTTTTGTGCGAGTTTGATGTTTACTATTGAGTGCGAGGAGCTCGATGTGGAGGAAATGGGGTGAGAATGATGTCAACAATCACAATCTTTACCATTCCGTGGGTGAAATGTTCTTCTTTTGAGATTATTAATAGTGCAGAGGAACTATAAGTCAAACAAGTATGACAACTCAGCAGTACAGGCTGTGGATGGGTCAGCCGTCAAACACAGGAAAAACATAGACAGACAAGAACACGTACTAATATTTAATGTAGAGTCATTAATTGGCCTCGTGTGTCGGTAGAAAATGGAATACCTGTAGAAAACTCCAGAGCTCCACAAAGAAAAGCCTCTAAACCCACCCCAGACTCAATCAAGTTTGTTTTTTATTTGTCAAACTCTTACGTACAAACTTTATCATGGATGCCTGTGATACATTTTTGCATCAAAAGTGAGTGAACAGAACCATCAACTCTTTAGCGGATTTATTAACATTTTTAGTTTCAGTATTCACCGATTTTCCATCAAATCTGCAAGAGAAAAAGCCTGAAATACAGTATGTAATAGTGCTCCATATACTGTCCCTAAGGTTTTATATCCGAGTTGCATTGGGGAAATTTATATATTTTGTTTATCTGCTGAGATAATTGGAAAGCTGTATTTCTTAGGATCGTCTATGGTAATAGTTAACAGACACTCTATGGGTTTTATTTCCTAATGACAGACTCCAGGAGGGCTACATTCACAGTTCCAGACTTATGCAGATCTGACAATAAATTGTTCAATGTGCCCGTAATTGCTTTATTCATCTTTGTGGGGGAACAAATCTGTTTATAAAAGTTACGTTATGCTGACCTGACTTACTTCTGGTACAAACAACATGCAAACATAACAGAGACCGTTAAATTTTACTGTAGGCTTAGTTTTAGCTTTTGGGTTAAGGTAAGTCTGTAATAAATGGGCGTAAGTGAATGTGATGTCTCTGAAGTGACTGAAACATGGCCATGTGTGTGCATAAGTGTTTGTGCACATTCACTTGATGATGTTTAAACGAATGGCCTCAGCTGTCTCGACAAGTTAAACAATCTTCACAAACACAGTAGGTTGAGAGAAGTAGACTAAGAGAAGAAGTAGACAGAAAGATAATTCTAGGTTACAAACTTCCTCTGGGATATTTTTCTCAGACAAGAATGGATTCATAATTTTACTGACAAAAAAAAAAAAAAAAAATTGAGATGTTTGGTGGTCTCATAAAGTCGCAGCCAAACAGACAGAGTCAGTAATTTTATGATGATAATGACGGAACTCTAAACTGTACATGGAGGACGCCCCAGGGAGCAACTGATAGAAGGAAACCACAGAGTAGCATCCAGGAAAGGAGCTGCGTGTGTGTGTGTGTTTGTGTGTGTGTGTGTGTGTGTGTGTGGGGGGGGTACACTCTGGTCCTGGCACTTCTCCGTTTAAGTTTTATTTTACTTTTTTAGAAGTGGCCCATGCAGAGTGATACCACAGTTGACCGTGTGCCAGTGCCCGATGTGTGAGGGTCTTACAGGGTGTTCAATCTGCACTTTTTTGGTTTTTCTGTGTTCTCATGTTACTTTATCTCTTTGTGCCATTTCTAGGTGCAAACCAAAGTAGAAGGGCCTCCATCAGTCATTCCCACGGTAGGTTCTTCCTGCTGGAAAAATTCCAAGTACTGAAATTAGTCATAAAACCCAGAAACAGGTTTTTGCTAATGCTTAAAAGAAGGATTGTGTTTTACATGCTGTAGTAATCTATTATTAAAATATGTCAATAAAAATTCTGTTGTGATTTTTTTTAAACCTTTATGGGTCTTAAATAAAATGATTGTGGACATTTAGCCAAACAGTATCATATTTATTATTAACATATATGGAGTATTAAAGCTGAATATATATCACATAAAAATTTTAAGGAGATGATTATTGAAATGGTACTTGCAAAACACTGAAAAGTGTGAAATAAAAACACAAGCTGAATGTTTACTGCTGGTGACATTGATTTCATACTACTATGGGCTACCCTGTTGTTATCCTGTATTTAGGCTTCAAAGCTAAAAGAAGTAGACTCTCTGAAGATTGTCTTTTTCAACAAGATTTTCTTCATTATTTAAAACAAATGTTGAATGGCAAATTTTTCACTCTGCCAATATTCTGTGCAGCACCTATTTGTAAATCTCAGCTAATAGTTTGAGTCGGGGAAGCTGCTTTTTATTGAATAACCAGAGACTTTAAATGTTGCATAGCTAGAAGAGCTTCTTCTATGGAAGGTTTGACCTTGTGAAAATTGGGCTCAAACGTGATACTACATCCTCACGTGACCTTATTAGCCTTAAAGCCAAACTCTTAGATTGAGTTTATAAAAACAGGAATAATGCAACAGCTATATGAGAAGTTTGTTTTGGGACATTTCACTGTATTTTGCATGAGTAGGCTTCATTAAAATGGCTTTTTGCTGAAATGGTCATCACTTTCTGTAACAATTGTTGCAAACTTAGAAAAATATAGACATTTACATTACATATTCTTTGAACTACATCATAGAAAAACACTAAAATTAAAAGTTAAAGGCTATGATGGCACTATTTTAAAAATCTGGCTCACTCAAGATGGAATTGTATAGTATGTGCCGCTTAACTGAAATGTGTTTGACACCTCACAACTTCCATATGAATACTCATGTTTGTCTTTTCTGAAGCTTTCTAAAGCTATTTTGCAGTTGATGAGAAAGGAATAAATGTGAGATATTGACGTTAGAGAACCTATGTTTTGAAAATTAGATAATGATCAGATGATTAGACACTACTAAACAGCTGATTCTAATATGTCCCAAACACTTCTGCGTTATGTTTACCACAGACTGCCTGTCTAAAAAAAATGTGTTTAATTGTTTTTTTGGTATTTAATTCACACAATCTCACCTCCTATTCCACACATTCCCAAAGACCCAGAACACACAGGAAGCAGTGCGGATGTGTCCCAACATCACAGATCGTCTGAGGCTTCTGGAGCAGGAAGTGGCCCGTTACCGAGATGAATCTAGGAAGTCCCAGGCTGAGGTGGACAGGCTGATGGGAGCGCTGAAGGATGCTGAAATTGACAAATCGTGCAAGGAGAAGAAAATCACTGATCTTGAGAGGTGAGGGTATTAAAAAAAAAAAAGAAGGAAAAAAATGGGACATGCTTCACAAGACGACATCTGGGTGTCCTCACAGAGTCCTTCCAAGTGACCGGATCTCTGAAAAATACTGATTCATTCCCAAGTGCTCTATTTATAAAGAAGTAATCCATGAGATATAAACTGTCTAGATTGTGTCTTCCTTGCACTTGAAACCATTTTCATGTTGTCATACTTTTTGCCTGATGTAAGAGCAGTCTGGAAAAGCAGGCTGTGACTGAAATACACGTGTAACTTTAATCATTTTGGATTTTCTTTTTTTTTTTTCTTGTCTGTCATTGTCCACAGACCTGGGTAAGTAGATACTCAGTGTGCTTCTTAGTCCTACCATCACTGTCCCACCAGTATTGTGCAACATAAAGTCATCACTGTTGGGTCTTTTCTTTTCTTTTTCTTTTTCTTTTTTTACCTTTAAGGTAAGTTTGAGATGTTCGGCTCAAATCTGATTCTCAGGAAGCTCAGATTTGACTATCCCACAGGGACGTTAAATGTAGAATCTATTTACTGCAAACAACTTCACTCTTCATTCCCGCCACACCAATTACACAATAAGAGACTTTATATGGTTCCTACATACGTATATCTTTTCTCTTGTGTTGACTCATGATACTTTTTTTTTTTTTTGCATTTTCAATTTTTCCTCATATTTATATTTCTTTTTGCCAAAGTGTCCGGAAGCCCAACAGATCGGATGTTTTGCTTCTGTCTTTGTGTTACAGTAAATGGGTTCAGTCGACATGTTTGTGTGTATATAAGAGTGTGTTTTTGAGTTTGCCAGGCAGTCAGCCAGCGGTATGCCAGTGGGAGGTGATGTATCCAGCCCAGACACTGGCTGTTTATACTAGTCTGTTTATTACTGGCGCAGTGCTACTCAATTATCATCTGATTTATGGATTGGCATGGTGTGTATATGTACCCAAATGAGTGGTTGTGTAGTGCCAAGGCAGAGATACTGTATGCGAGTGTTTGTGGTGCATGTGTGAAGAACATGGACAGAAGATGGACAGAAAGAGATGTTTTTTTTTGTTTTTCTTTAATGTTTGTATGTTTCGTTACAAATTATGTATCTGAACTCGAGACCGTTAAAGTTATTTGTGGTCTCATCAAGTGTGTTAACACTTGCTATGGTTCTGAATTGCTCAGAATCAATCTGGATGGGCTGCGTGTGCTGGATCCAACACAGTTTCCTGCCTCATTCATTACCCGTTTTACAGACTCCCCACTCTGGCATGGAAACCCGCTGCTGACTCAAACTCTGTGGGAATGCATGAGTGTGGAGTATAATAGGAATACAGTAGCTCCTGCAGAGTTTGTTCGCACAGTGCACCCTCTGTTTCCATGTGTGTTTGCGTGCGTCATGCCTCTTCTGCCTCCATGTCCACCATGTGTGTGCAACTCACATGTAGCCGTCACATGCTGTACGTGCACACGTGTGTGCTAATCGGTGTGTTTGGATTCTGTGTGTGAGTGCACACAGCAATTTCTGGGAGAAGAGCACTTGAATCATCTGGAGGAGCTTCTTTTTCTCCTCAACTCGTCCATCTTCTTGAGGCTGCTGTCTCATTAGTGTCAACCAGTCAGCGCTATCAGGCTGACCCCTCTCCTCTGGTCAGCACTCGGAGGTCAAAGTCACACACAGGTTACGGAAGACAGATTCTTTATAGTGGACCACTAGTTAGTTATCAGCAGAAGTTTTGATTAAACATGGATATAAACGGAAGAAAACAAACAAAGGTCCGTGTGCTGATTGCACTTCAGTATCAGACCGTATGAGATAGTACGTCTGTGCGGAGGACGAATGTCTTTTTAATCAGACTGTTTCTCTTGGAGCTCACTCAGATTTACCACTATCTGAATGGAGAAAGAGAAGAACAGATGAGGAAACAGACACTTTCTCATCCAGTTGGCAACGCAGCAAAGAGAGTCAGTGATGGATGTAGCTCGCAGGTCATTGTAATAAATACCTTACAGAGCAGGGAAGACTCACTCACAGTTATTTCATGGCTTAGTTATTCTTTAAATCTACCACAAGTTATCAGCGATAACATTAGGTAGTTGGTGCTTTATTTACTTTTTATTAGTATAAAGTGGACATGCGTGTATTTCACTTTTTCACATTTTGTTAAATGAAGCTCTCATATCCAGCAATGTTGATTGCTTTATGATGGATTATCATGAAAACAAATGATAAAAAAAATAAGGTTTATTTAGCACGCCAGTGAATTGTCTGTTTCAATCACATCGGGCCTTGATTATCCTTTAACATCAGAAGTAAAGTAAACGCATATGCAGTTTAGGAAATCTGAGATATAAATTCTGAGTTTGATCGAGCTTGAAATGTGAACTTTATTTCTCCTATATCTTCAAAGAACATCGAGGCAATCATCCCTCAGGAGGGAACATCAATACGTTTTTGAAAAAAATCCTAGCAGATTTTAGGGGTGCGATACTTTTAAGGTTTCCCCACCCTGACATGATGTGGGGGGCTCAACTTTAAAATATAAATCAGCCTCCTAGTCTCACCGTACCACAGCCACTGGCGAGGTAAGCACTCTGGTATGTGAGGGAGGGTTTCAGGAAAAGGGAGGCGCGTGTGTGTGTGTATAAAAGTGTGTGCATGTGTATGCGCTTGTATTTATGTGTGTCTTAAGGTGAGACGGAGGACTGTACTTGTTGGTAATATTTTCTGGCGGACATTGGTACATTGGAAAATACCCATTTGCAAACACATAAACACATTTATAATTTCTGGCTTTATTCCTGTGACCATAATGAAGGTTCGCATGCTGAAAGCTTACAAAATATACAGCAAGCATGGGAAACCATGCATAAACCCCCAAAGTTCCTGCATGTGATATTTTCACCTGACTGAATTTGTAAGCAAGTCACTTTTTTATTGCATTCAGCCACAATCTTTTGTACAGCAGCAAATGAAAGCGAATACCCTGAAATACAAACAATTCTGCACCTGCAGCAGAAGTAACTTGTTTCTGGTTTCGGCAGGGTTATCGGTTCTATTCTAGTCACCATCCAAACCAGGGATGTCAAGCAAGTTTTAGTTCAGGGGACGCACACAATTTGATTTTGAGTGAGCTGGACCAGTAAAATAATGCCATGATAACTTTAGAATTTTAAAGTTTTTCTTTGACAAAATCAAAAAACTAGTACCAGATCTGACTCTATAATCAACATGAAGCCAATTTGAATAATACCTTTCAGTGCAAAGTATAGTTAAAATACCCCCCCTCCCCCCAAAAAAAACAAAAAACAAACAAAAGAAAAACTGCCAAAGAACTTCTCCTATAACTGTTGCATCATGCACGTTTTTACAGATGCACACTGACAGCGTGGCTTTGAGGCTAAAGCTAGTTTGCCATCTTTCATGGTGGCTTCACCAATATCTCAGCTCAGGTCTAAGTGTTGTGTCTGCCACTCAAGTAATTTGTGATGTAAATCAACGTTTCTCAGAAATGTTATACAATTTTCTTGGTGGTTGGGCAGGCCAGATTGGAGCCTCTTCCGGGCCGGTTTTGGCCCGCGAGCCTTATGTTTGACACACTTGATCTTAACAGATACACCAAATATATCAGTATAATTCTATTTCCTCATATCAATCTGAGCTGCTCTCACATGCATTGAAATAAATAGTGAAATTGTATTTGTAACGTGATAAGGTGAGGTTTGGTGACCCATTTGTCATTCAAAAGCAGATGAATCATGTCCGTTGCTACACTTCCACACAGTATTCTGTTCTTCTCTATGTCTGTCTCCTCCTTTTGCTCTGGAGAGGAAGTGTATTTACCTCAGATCATATCGGCCTTTTCTTCAATATATGGTGTAACCCCAAGTAAAAACAGCCCCGGTATGTCCTTGGCTGCTTAAAATCTGAGGATTTTGTTCCTCTCTGCTGTTTATTAAAAGACACAAAATAAGAATTAAGGGTTATGAAGGCGAAGATACAAATCTGTTTTCTTTTTCTCCCGAAAAACGTAATTACATTTTTAAATTTATTTTACCTGAGAAAAGTCAACAAAGAAAGCAAGCCCTTCTCATCCTACGCCCTACTTAATATTCAGGGTTTCCCACAGTCAGATTTGGGGATGGAGTTAGGAGGCTGTGATCAGCCAGCATCCTGCTGCTGCCACCCGGCTACTCTACAGCGCTCAGATCCTCAAATCATGATGGAGGATGAATATTTTCTTTTTTTTTTCTCTAATTAATATGAATTATTGAGGGTGTGATTTGAAACAAACTATATTCCTTCTTTGTTCTGAACAAATCTCATCAGGTTACGGCAGAGAAACACTAAAGTCATGGTGGAAAATCTTCTTAATAGTAAAAAATGTAAGCTATAGAAGCATGCAGAGATATGGATGAACATAAAGCATATGTCGGACAGCTTGAGGAAAAGCGGCGTTGCTTGTGTTGGAAGGCGGATGTGTGCGGTGCTCCAGGTGGAAGAAGGAAAAGGGAAATGTGAAAAATTAGTTATTACGCTCAGTTTAGGAAACGGCTGGACCCATGCACACGGCTCCTTCTCTCTCACTTCATCCTTCTCAGAAGTGTCACTCCTCTAAAATATTATTTCCCCCCGCAAGAATTTACTCATTTCGGTAATCAACAAATCGCAATTTCTCCCTCATATTTTCCACTCACATGCAGCCCAGCCCATCTGCTCCTGATTCACACTCTTCATACCCTCATTTGCCTCTACACTGGTCAAAACACTTACTTTATTTTGCAGTGATGGGTTGATGAGGGTGTATCGGCTATCAAGCGGGACCAGCGTGTCTGCTGGTTTATACACCTGTGCCAGTTGTGGCTGTGTGAGATAGCTGATATGCCCTTATGGCAGGTTCGTCCTCCATGGACATGCATCCGAGCTTAAAAAAACACACACAGCCCTCAAAGATCAGAGAACAAACAGATTCCTTTTTTTTTCCCTTTCCTCTTTTTGATGTGAAAAGATGTCTGCACATGGATTTATTTGTGTGTGCAATGTACTATTGTGCAATGGTATTCAGTTATAGTCACTACTCATGCTTCACTTTTACACAGGAATTTTTTTTAAAAATCAACGGAAAGATTGAAAAACACATATAAGATCCAAGCCAGTTTCATAAAAAGATAGGCTGATAAACTTGAGTGTGCGGCTTTCTTAAGGGACAGTAATAACAGGATATTGATCAAAAATGTTTCAACTGCTCCGGTTCTGCTCTGTCTTTTCCCGTAGCAGGAATTATTGTGCAGAGGAAATCTATTAGATTTATTCATCATGTCGTTTAATGTATTTCAAATTAATTGCTCACCAACATTACTCATAAAGTCTGACACACACACCATTCTAAGAGCTGTGACAGCAAATATTTGCCCACATGTGTGGGGGCAGCTTGTAGGTTTTGCCCAAAGTAAACACGCCGGTGTGGATATGGAATAATAATGTGGCGTATTTTAGCAGCTGCTTGGTCACAGCTTGTTTACAGTGTTAGAGGGTTCTCTTAAGCACTAATTTGTCACTGTCAGCTTTCTTCGAAAAGTCCGATGGCCAAACTGGGACCTCAAAGACGTGTATTTTGATTCTATTTTAGGCATGCTAGAAATAAAATATAGATTGTGTATAAATGTTTGGCTTATGGTGCATGGGTTTTTGTGGACGCGTGACCGTCCACTAGTAACTGTACTGAGTGCTGGTTCGTGTGTTTGTGTTAGCAATACATGTGGCTGAGTGTGTTCGGTAAATGACAAGGAGCAAGTCTTGGAGTGGAAGTAAATACACAGCCATCCTGGCTGGTTAACACACAGTTCAACTCTTTAATCAGCACCTTAGCGATGCACAATGCTGACAACTGATTTATTATCCGTCCAGAGCCCTGCGCCAATTTTTCTTTTCTTTTTTACACATGCCCTACAGTGTGTGTGCACGTATGTGTGTGTGTGTGTGTGTGCACGTTGGTATATTCCAGTCTTTTCAGTGGTGGACTTGAATTTTTATATTTTTTGAGAATGTGTTTGTGTGCATGCATGCACTTGCATCTCCTGTTTGGAAATGTTTGTGTGTTTTGTTGTTGAAGGATTTACACACGGGTGTCTCACCTCCATCAGTCGTGTCTTGTCTTGTCCCATTCTGCCATTTTACAAAGAAGAGAAAAAGACACACTTACGTACTCTCTTGCTGTGCTGCACACTCAGCCATATCATACCACAGTGGTGATTCTGCAAATTCTAATGAAACATAGGTATGATTTTGATCATGCATTTTTATGTACTTACAAATACATGTGTTTATCAAGTAAGATTCCATTTTTACCTACAGTCATATGCAAGAAGTGAGTTCATCCAATGAATATTTTGAGAAGCCAGCAGTTTGATCTTTTGTGATTCATGGCCTATATCAGTGAATGTCAATCACAAGGAATATTAAATTATAAGTTAGATCAGGGATGTCAAATATAAAACCGACCCGCAAGAGGCTCCAACCCAGCCTGCCAAACCATCTAGCAAATTGTAAAAATGTCAAAGAAAACATTGATTTTTGAACAAATTTCCTGAGAGTAGCGGACACAACCCAACACTGACACCTGAGCTGAGATATTAGTGATGCTGCCATGAAAGCTACCTCATTGTGAGCAAACTAGCATTAGCCTCAAAACCATGTTGTGAGGTTGAGTTTGTTAAAAAAACAAACAAAAAAAAACAGAAAACATACATTTAAAGCAACAGCTGTAGGAGGTTTGTTTTGGGACATTTCTATTTTTCACCAGAAGGTTTCATTAAAATTAGCTCTATGTTGAGATTGTGGCACTATTTAATAGTGTTTGGTTTTGTGAAATTATTGCAATTTTCCTCAAATACTGTATAATTTGCATCACAACAATGAAACATTTTTAATGTAAAGGTTATTATAGTACTATTTTATCGAACACTCAAGATTGAATTAAATTTAATTTAAATGTTATCGACTCGCCTGAGCTAGATATAGTGGTGTCGAATATCAACTTGTGGAAGTAAAAGCAATTGTTCTATTGACACCAAGAGCAATGTAATTTAGTTTTTTTTTTTTGTTGTTGTAGCAGAAATAACTTGCTTGATTTGTATTATTTATGCATTGCTTTCCATTTACAAACTTATGTGGATTTTTCATACATACCCATTCATCAACCCACAACCTCTTTTGTTCTCTGGGTCAAATTTCTTCATGTTTTTCTCACGTGGCTGTAGTCTTTTGTCTTGTTGCATGATGCACACATTGAGTTTCTTACATTTCATGATGTTTGTAATTTTTCCACTTCTTTAATTCAGTTCATCTGTGACATCCATATTTCTCCTTCTGAAGGCAAATCAAGTCTCCCAACATCCAGAAGCAGATGGTGTCGGGCGATATGAGGAAAGATGCTCCACTTGACGGCCATCCTCACTCTTTATCGCAGGTAGGGAAACACAAGGTGTGGACGTCTCTGTGTGAATGGCACGTGTTCATGCTCCTTGTGATCTCTTCAGCTAAAAGAGTTGAAATCAGCTTATAGCTCATTTCAACCGGCCTCTTTTCTTTTGTTTGCTTCTCTCCTCTTTTGCAAGGCAGTTCACATAAATATACTTCCCCTGCTTCTATCTTCCTTTTTTTCCACACTCCTTACTCCAGTCTGTCATAGCACTCGTCCTCCCACGGTGGAGCTCAGAATCACTCCTCGGCACGGGCCAGAATCAATCCTTTACACCAGTGAAGATCTGCAGGATAAACTGGGAATGGTACAGAAGTGAGTCTGGTCAGACATCTGGGAATTTGTCTAATTATTTCTCTACGTAGGTGGTGAAGTTGTTTCCACTGTTGTCTCAGAGCCAGAAAGTTACTATTTGGGCCTGTTTCCACAATCCAGAAAAACACATATTTGAGGTCATGTGTGTGTCCTGTGATTGTGTAGTGTCTTTGGACCCCAAGTTTGATATAGAGGAAGTATGATTCTTAGCTTTTTTTTTTTCGGTATATTTTTATATAGCATAGTGAGACTGCAGAGCGTTGCTGAGGTATTTATGCCAGGTTACCTCTGATGGACCTCTGAAGGAGAGTGCACCTCTCCATACCTCCCTGCCAAAGAGGGTGAGTCTCTCTCAGTCTGTTTTTGTGAGAGCTATTTTTCTATTTTTGTGTTTACTGGCAGCATCATCCGACATCGTATTTCTGCATCCAAACAGTGTCTGAGAAGGACACATCTGTCGTGTTTCCTCTGGCTGGGCTGTCGGTCGGTCGTCACGTTTAAAAACTGGCTGCATTTGAGAGGTGAAAACAAAAATCCTCACTGCTCCTCCATTCATTTTATTTGGAACTGTACAAGCATATCCCCTTCTGACGATCTTTTCTTGAAAAGTACACATGGATGAATAAAAAAGATTAAAATCCGGTTAAGTGTGTCACAGTTTGCTGTTTTGTTTAAAAAAGAAATCCCGGCAAGTAGTTTACAGTGAGGATATTTTATGCACTCGATATTTTAAGAAACGGTCTAACATCAAAGATTAGTATGACTTCCAATGACTTATTGCAAAAACCACTTAAACAATGATTTGGCGATTTCACAAGCACATTTCATTAAATTATACCAAGTGTCCAGCTGAGTAGAAATCATCTTTAAAAAGTAAACCATAACTGGGACCACACACCAACATACCATTAGATAAATTAGCATAATAAATATACCACTGTGATTATGATTAAAAATGGGAGTCATAAATGATATAAAGACTTGAGGACCATCTAAAAGAAGTGAGACCTCATAATACTTCTCACCATCTCTTTCATCATCTCATCTGTTCTTTCTTTCTTTTTCTCTCTCTCTCTCTCCCTCTCCCTCTCCCTCCCTCTCTCTCTCTCTCTCTCTCTCTCTCTCTCTCTCTCTCTCTCTCATTTATCTCTTTGTGAATCAGGAATAAAGCATGCTCCGAGGCTAAACACACACAAACAAGCTCTCCACATAACTCCAACAGAGTTTATGTGGGACGTACTGATAGCATCTCTTCACTCCGTTGTCTCTATCGCGCCATGCTGCACTTCACAAACACAGAGAAAACACACATCGGAAGTATTCACTTCAAACGTTCACCCACCGGCCTTTCATTTCATATTTATGCGTAACACAGACACATCAGCCAGTCTTTGGTTAGAGATTTTGAAAAGAATTTTGACATTATTTCAAGATTGTCCTTCAATTTCTGATCTGAAACTATATCTAAATTATCCAGGCCTGCACACATTCTTAACAATTTCTCACATCATAAAACAGGAAGGGTAAAGACGGACGCTGCTGACAGCAGTTGACAGAGACGGAGACAGATGTGTGTGTGCAAAGCCAAGGATCATAGGTAACACAGCTGTTGGAAAAGTGCATTCTCTCACTCTCAGCTCATTTATTTAAGTGATTATAATCCCTCCATCAAACCAAAAAGTGCCAGAACCATAATGATCCTTCCCTGGGGCATTTGGTGATGATTGGTGCTGCAGAGGCAATTATCTTTCCATTTCTTCCTGCTTTCTCTGCCTCTGTATCTGTCTTGCCCTTTTTTCCTCTCTTTGTAGTTCTGAAAGCCAGAATAGTCTCTTGTTACTAATAAAGCTCACATTACATTTAGATATATATATGCACAGACACACATTTTGGACTTGTATTTCGCAGATGTGCACACACAGACACACGCACACCCACACACACGCGCGTGCGCGCGCACACACACACACACACAAGCACACACACACAAACACACACAGGCACACACAGGCAGCAGGCAGACAGAGCTTTCTGGTTCGGTTACACTCCAGGGTCCAGCAGTGGTAGCCCCATCTCAGTGGGATGTGTGTGTGTGTGTGTGTGTGTGTGTGTGTGTGTGTGTGTGTGTGTGTGTGTGTGTGTGTGTGTGTGTGTGTGTGTGTGTGTGTGTGTGTGTCGCTCTCCTCCAGCTGTGTTGTGCTGACATCACGAGTTCATAGTATCCACTTGT
>OMNM01030814.1:0-12298 GCA_900302745.1 Parablennius parvicornis
ACAACAAGTGTAAACATTCTGCATCGGCGCTCGCCACATGTGATCGGATCACCCAAAATTCATTTTAATGCTAAACTGGCCCCTGGATCAACTGCTAGGTTTTATTCACACACACTCACACACACATACACACACACACACACACACACAGTCAAACACACACACACACACTCACACACACACTCACACACACTCACACACACGCACCCACACCCACACACACACACACACACACACACACACACACACACACACACACACACACACACACACTCACACACATTCACACAATACATAATGAGAGTTCTGAAAATGCCACGTAACAAGCTGCAAATATGGAGCAGCAAATTATTTCACATTCATTATTTTATTCTTTCAAGAATTTGTCATCTTTTGTAATAACCACCACTATATGTAACAATTACTCATGCTATTTATTACAAAACATGACTGATTGTCACAAATCCAAATGTTACAATTAGATGAAGTGAAGATGTATTTTAGTTGAGTTATCTCATAATGTGGCATTATTACATAACGTGGTTTTGTTCCGCCATAGGAGTGAACTCCTATAATGGAATACATACCATCCATCTTCGTTGCCGCTTTACCCAGCAGTGGGTCACACGGCGCTGGTTGTTCTGACTATGAGCACATGCAGAGTTACCCCCTGGACAAGTTCAACAAGGGGCAAACACAGAGATGCAAGTAAATCACACACTCACATTTACCCCAAGGAGCAATTTAGGTCCAGCAATGACCCTCTAATCGATGTTTTTTTTTGGACTAAAACTAGAGAAAACACAGGGATAACATGCAAACTCTAGACAGAAAGACCAGGCCCCAAACTTAATTTCCTCTTGCTATTTGGCGACAATGGTAACCACAAACTCACTTCAGCCGCCTCTTTTTCAGGCTGAGAAATTACTAATTAAGTATTTAACTTGTAGAAATGCTATTATAAGCTCTTTGTCTCCATCTTGGAATTTTTCATTGTTCATCATCACCAAAATATATAGATTTCACATGTCATGATGCACAATGCCTCTAAAGAGGTGATCTATCATGTGAAGTCATCTCACAATTCTTAAAGCAAAAAATAAATAAATAGATAAATAAATAAATAACTGTATATATTGTACTTTTAATTCTAGAAATATATATTTTTCTGAATAAAGATATGGTTTTTAATGGCTAATTTATAAAGTATGATTATCACAGCAAAACACTTTATCTTTGAAAGTAGGAGCTATTATAAGTGTTACTGCATGACATCATTGCAATTATTACATCAATTTCTCAAACTCAAACAGTGAAATATTGAATCATTGCGCTTCTTTTTTTAGATCTTCCACCACTACCACACCTTCTATTACCATCATAAATCAGACATTGCTGATTTTGATCACTTCAAAAGAATGAATTTAATTGAAAATTGCAAAAAGAAAAAAAAATCTTCATCACTTTTTCATGCCTTTTTTTTAAGATCCTGGTTGAGCAAATTCAGCTGCACTCAAGTACAAGTACAAATGCTTTAAAATGTGAATGATGATTCTGTTAACTCAGCTCAACCACCACTTCACACTAACTGTGAGGCTCTGAGCTGCTGCTTTCGTGTTTTGTAGTTTATATGCCACAATGTGACCGTGCAGAGAGGATGTTTTGTAGTACCAGCCTCGTTTTGATAGAAGTCCTTCCTGTCCAGTTGCCTATGTGGCTGCGACATGTGTTTGTTTTGTACGTTTCGTGTATTTGAGCCCACAGCCAGTCGAGACGGTCGGCTTGTTTACTTGACTGAACCAACACATACAGACAAAGTCTCTCATCTGCATCATCTTTCCTGTGGTTAGCTGGGACTATCAGTTGGCCACAATAGATACTTAACAGGGGGATTCCTGGCTCTGTGGTGCCTGTGATCATTTAGTATGTGAAACATCAGATACGCACCATTCATTTTTCTTTAAGCCACCGTTCTTCAGCACACATCTGCCGGTTGGAGAAGTCAGTGATTACACTGGAGCTGATTTAATTTCGGCTGCATGCTAGAGGACGGCAAGCGAGCAGCCACCATCTGGGAGTCTGTCTGCTCGGCTGGTGGGTGAACTGTCCGCCTGCGAAGGCGGAGGTAGGGGGGGGTGGGTAGTCCATGTGTCCCCTCTGAGGGGGGTGCTGAGTTCCTGCCGAGGCCTATTCGTCTGACCCAGAGCACCACCCCTCACCTCCAAAAAAAACGCACGCATCCAAACACACATATCCACAATACCAGGTCAATGGCCACTTGCTCAATCCATTAACACTCTGTTAGCTTTTATAGGAGCTTACAATGTTATGAAAAGCACACGGCTAAAGGTTGCATCTCAATGGAAAAGATGGTGTCTAGATTCAGTCAGAAGGTTTAATGTGGGTAAGTGAGTTTATTACTCAACAGGACACAATTTGTGAATGTTCATCCTTCATTGTTAGTGTTCAGCTTTTGTGAAAATTTTGGAGGGGAAATATTGAGTATCCTGCTTACAGAGAGATCTGGATTAATTTCTATATTTACTCTTTGAGGACTCGTGCACATACTAGAATTGTTCCACACATTTGATGCAAATGGTATGAATGGATTTTTAGCTGTTTACGACAAGATATAGTTTTCCACCTGTATTCACAATGTCTGTCTTCAATCGGATACCTCTGATACATTTTACAGAACAAGTTGAAGACAGTTGAGGCAGTATTGACCTGCCTTTCCAAGGTTTAACCCCAGTGTAAGAAATATCTCTGTAAAACTCTCTGACACAAGACAGTGAATCTTATGGAGTATTTCAAGTTACTCAAAGAATTTTGAAACCTTTCCATTCCACTCCAGTAGATATATGAAGCCAATCCCTGAGTGAATAAACACACTGTATTAATTGGGTTTTGGGAGTATAAAAGCAGGTATGAGCCCATCTGCCCCTGGTATCTGGGCTCAGTGTTTTTTTTTTTGGGGGGGGGCCGTGGGCAGATTGCTGGTGTGCCGACTGAACGGGCCAGTGGCTGAGCTGCGAGCGCAGTGTGCACATGGGCTCGATGGCTAATCTGTTAATGTATTCCAGGGGTCAGGGGGGGTTCGCACCAAATCAATGGAGGGATTTACACAGCTTTCCCCTGGAATGTGCTCCATCCGCACTCTGCTCCGTAGAAAATATCCACCTCTGCTTTGCTGGGCTGTTCAATTTTCCACTGCATTTAACCACAAAAAAGGGAGAGGATTGAATAAAAAAGGGGAGAGGAGCAGTAATGCACCTTCTTGCCCAGCGTCTCTGTTTTGCATGTCCCTCACAAACACTGAGCAGCTGTAGGATGTTCATATGCCTTCAGATCCGGACATTAGTCAGGTTTTAATGGTGAGAAAATAGCAGATAGTGAACCAGTAAAAAAAATAATAATGCCCAGATAACTTGTTACACAATGCAGCAGTAGAGATATGTCCTCTTAAAAATAATGAAAATGCAAGAGGAGAAGCTTGAAAGTGTGCATGACATCTGTTATCATCATATATCTTCTTATCTGAGTTACGACTGGTAATAAAGTATCTCACTAAATGTATTAACTACTGTTTAGAATATAAAAGTTAAGCAATCCAACATAAAAGTCATTAAATAGGATTGTTTGCTTATGTTACTGACGTTATTTCACTTCTAATGATTAACACATTGGGTGTAGTTTATTAATAATATTATATTATTATTATTATTATTATTATTATTATTATTACTAATGTATTTATTTATTTACTTGGATTATTTACCTGCCCATTTGCCCATTCAGAGATTAGATGTGAACAATAAAGAGGGGATAAGGAATTTTCCATTGACGGTAATCACTTTTAATTGCAGACATTTATCATTTATACATATTCTGTCTAAGTTAGGGTTGTCTGGCATAAGGAACAAGGTAGGTTACACCTCGGGAAGACCATTACAGAGCCAACACAGAAAAATACAGTCACACACATTCATATTCAGTTCCACAGAAACATTAGAGCCACCACATAACCTAAAACAGGTTTCTGTAATGCAGGAGGAAATCAATGTTCTTGGAGAAAACGAAAAGAAAATCATAGGGAAATATTCAAACTCCACAGAAGAAGGAGAATAAGAATCAAACCAGGGACTTTTATACTCGCATAAGTGGCATACGTATTACTTTCTGATATATATTACTCTCAGAAAGCCGCTCACAACATAAAGCAGTGAGGGGGAAATCATCCATCTGCATATCTCAAAGGTCAACTGATATTGGCCTGAAAATGGCAGCAGTGTGTCGTCCTGCTAACAATGATGAATGTAATCCCAAAAAGAGGGCAAATGATTGATCCTCATTTCTGCTCAACATGGTGCAATATCCTTGATCAAGCATTGTAATCCCTATTCTACATTAAGCATATGAAAAAGAGTTATTGAAGGAAAAAGTGCAAATGATTGAAGGCTGTATAAATGTTGTGTTGTTCCCCATAATACTCCTTTTTCCATTTGGCAGCAAAAATATGAGGAGTCCTGTTGGGGAGGAAAAGTGGCCCACTCCGCAGCCTCACACTCACAGTTTCTGATATGAGATCATGGGAGATACTTTCCCCTCCTTATCAGCAGTGTGTATGTGTTGTTGTGTGAGAGTGTGTGTCGGTCAGGTCTTGTGTGCGGAAGAATGCCCCGCGGTTATACAGTGCTCTATCCCTCCTCTCACTTTCTGTCTCCTGGCTGTTGGACTAGGCCTTGGCTGTGGGTCATAAATAAGCCGTCCTGGATAGAGGAGGACGCTCAAGCCCAGACATCTAGACGCAGAGTACAGGGGCCCTGGCCTTAAATCCAGACAGCCCAGCTTGTACCAAACCAACCACAGGCACACACACACACACACACACACACACACATACACAAAGAAGTAGGGCGGCTCACTTTCCCTGCCCTTAAACTCACTGCGGAGGCCAAAGATCAACTTCATATAAATGTGTTTGGCTCCGTGAGCTCTGAGAGGGAGATTGATGCTCAGCTTCACACGGACGTCTCGTGTTATTCTTTTACATATACGTCTCGTGGTGAGACTCCCACATGGAGGGGTCGACTTAAAAATGGGTTTTGTGTAAATAGCGGTTTTGCTGTATATAGATATCTGAGGAGATGAACCATGAAGATCCTCGCCTTCTATTGCAGATACTTTCATCTGTCATGAAACCCTGCACATGGCAATATAATTTAAGAGCAGCATCAATCTTTCTCATAAATCATGTAACGAGTATTACATACTTTTCTGAAAGTTTCAAAGGAGGCTCCTCTCCTCTTTATTCCTCTTGTCTGGACTCCCCCCTCCTGCTTTATTTTAGCCGTCCCTCTCTATCATCAGGTCGACCCGAGTACGACTGCTTGCTTCCCTGCTGCAATGCTACATGATCTGTTTACCAATACTGTACTCTACTGCCAGGAGGGAGGAAATTGACAAAGAAACCGGGGGGAAAAAAAAAACTTGAACAGTAAACCTCAAGTAATTACAGTGTCTTCCTGTATCGTAAAGGGGATTTGATTGTCTTGAGAGAAGATTACTCAGAGACTGAAAAGTATGAAGAAAACACACACACACACTCACACACACACACACACACACAGTACCGAGTTTATTAAGAAATCTACTACTAATTAGGGATATTGTGTCTCAGTTCTTTTAATCGCAGGTTCATAGCACTATTGAGCAATGAAATTAAATTATACTATCTTTTCCCGGTGTATTTTATAGATAACAGCAATAAGGTAAAAAGACAAAAGTAAATGTAACAAATAGATGTCTATGTTTGAAAGTATTTTAATCCACAGACTAAAGTGCAACAATTCGTCTTTTTTGTAGAGAAAAGTTGGCATTTTTCATGGATAGTTATCACACTTCAGATCCCGACAATAACAGTATGATCAGAATAACCATCTCAAACCACAAGTTCACCCACAATCCCCTCCTTCGCACTCGTCCCTCTTTCCACGTGACTCATCTTCACACTGCCTCTTGTCTCCGACCCCGTCCTTCTCATTGATCTCTCCATTCTTCTGTCAGAGTGTTTCCTGTGCGCGGGGTGACAGGGGGTCAGCAGTTTGATAAACCCATAAAAGGCCCCCCATGTTAGCCCGTGAAGGCCCCGGATGGCCTCTGTCACCCCGTTCCCATAGCCCGCTTGTCTGTCATTCCTTCTGACTGACAGGCGGCTCCACCCCCACCCTCCCCGATGTTCCCTCCCACTTTAACAACATGCATACACCAAACATTATTTGGTCTGGGCTGCCACTCATTAATATGACTGAAAAAAAGCTCACTCTTTTGCCCGTCGTCAGTGCAGCCGGGCAAGGGGAGGTAGAGGAGGGAGCGTGGGCACGGTGCCCAGTGACTCCACCTCGTCCAGTCATGAACAGGGTCCCTCTCTGTCTTTTTCTCGAGCCCCGCGGACCCTTTGAAAAGCAAGAATGCGCCACGCTAAATCTGCCCACACTAGATTGGTGGGTGGTGTGAAAAGGCCGACACTGATGCCACCCTCCCTCCGCACAATGACACAGATGCTCCTGGCAGGAGGCGAGGAGTCTGCGTCTCACAACATCGCGGGACGCTCAAGCGCTCGGCCGCAATTAAGCTCTGATGTTTTTACTGCGCTTTTCAATACTGCTTGCTGATTCACAAAGACAGGTTGGTAGAAAAACTACCCTCATTTACAAGAGTGACTCAGAGGCATGGAGGGTCGGACCTGGGCGCTGCCAGCTTCCACAACACACAGTATTGTTGACTAAAATGTCTGGAAGAGCTGCCTGACTTGGTGACAGCTCAATTAAGCAACTCCCCAATATCTTCACCCATGATATCTAGAGTTTTGAATCAACAACGCCTTTGTCTTAACCACTTCTGAATCTTTTAACTTGGCATTTCACCCAATAAAATCTCTGTGTGGGTAAAAGGGAGTTCAGCAGGTTTCCCGGCCACCCTCTGTGTGTCTGTGACTTTACAGGAAATCTCTGTAAAAGGAAAAAGTGAGAAGCTAACTCAAAACATGTCAGCTGTAAAGAAAGTTCATCAAACTGCAGGGAACGGGAAAAACAACTGAGATGTGCGGTGCATGAAAATTTTTCATGCCACTTGGTCGTTTGCCTGAAACCAACAATGAGGATCTGTGGCTGGCCTACGTGCAAAAAAAAAAGTACTTTGGTAAATTCAAGCAATGCGGGACTTCATTGGCAAAACACTACATTAAAAAGCTGACACTTTTTCACAGATCTAATTTTACATTTTATAGACTCAAAATATTAAAAACTAATCATGAAAGATGAAAATGGTCTCCTTTGGTAAACATGTAAACATTATCAAAATATGAAGTCATTCTTCATTGTCACCCACCTCTAAATCATATGTTGTTATCCCGAGGAGCTGAGTTTTCAAGACCAACAGCTTTTCATAGTCACAGTTACAAACATTTCCAGTACTTTACTATATTCCGACTGTACAATGCAACACTTTTCTGGAAATACTCACTCTCTTGTTAATGCATTGGTGAGATTACTTCATTTTAATGTCCCGGTCTGGAGAAGAGTGGCTCCACTGTTTGATTTAAAACTACAAGACTGCCAAAATTTCCAATTTAACTAGTTCCCAAAAAGGATGCACACTTTCTCTTTCAGTCTTTTTTCAATCTGTCCCGGGTTGCACCATCTGCAACCACAGCCCCATATCTAACCCCCCCGCATGGTTGTCTGAGGGCTATCCCAGCTAGTAGATGGCCAGCTCTGTCATAAGACACACAGCAGTGTGATGGAAAGTCACCTTTAAGGGCCAGGAATTCAACTGGGCTTGTCTGAAGCCAGCTGTCTTTGAAGAGCGAGGGTGAATTAAGAGAAAACTTATGGGAGGGAGTGAGGAGGCTTTCTGTCAGAACATGAGATAATCACACACGCGCACACACACACACAGAGTCATTATCGGTTAATGCCATGGAAAAAACTATGGCAAAAAGAAATGTATTGTGGCGTTATCTTTAACGGATTATGAATATGTCTTCCCATGCGACTGAGAGTGAGTGTCCAGTTTGTGATGGTGATTTCCACGGCAACAGCAACCTGGTTCCAGTGTGGTGACCAGGGATAATGCCTGTCATGCATGACCGTCTCTGTCTCCCTCCGTCTTTGTCTCTGTGAATTTACTCCATCTGTCTGTCTATCCGATGACACCAGTGAGCGGAGAATGAGAAAGAACTTTCCCTTTTTTCTGTGCTTTCTTCACTATATGTCATCATACTCATTCATACATGTGATTCATTTCTGCATTGTGTGCGGTGGAGCCGTCCTTCACAGCTTCTCTGCACAGACGGTTTTGATTCAGTCGCTGAAGTTTCTTGGTTTCTCCACATGTGTGGCGTGCACCATCTTCTTCCCTGCAATGTTTACTGAACAGTAAAACCCAGAGGCCACAGACCAAAGTGGGCCCACTTTGAGGGCTGTCATTCCCACCAGAGAGGAACCCATTTCGTGAAGAATAATACTAATAACGTGACCGGAGCTCAAAACACTTCCTTTCCCGAAGCCATGCAGATCAGGTTTTTGTTATAATATTCCTCATATTACTGTACTGGCCACCAGAGTTCCTCACAAACCCCCAAATTGCCTCGTATGTTACAAAGTGGTTCGCTTAAATCCAACTCACACCAACACTAGAATTTATGTAAACCCCAAACAGGCTGAACACGACATGTTGGGGAGCTTAGGAGGTTTGGATCGTCTTGAGAAAACCTCAGAGAAAAGAAAATGAACAAAACCAACTTGGAAAAAGAGAGGGGGAAGAGAAAAGAGACAACAAGAAACAGAAAGAGGGCAAAGATGGGTGAAAGTGCAGAAGGTGTGAGGAAAAGTAGGTGAGGGTAGGATGAAAATGAGGAAGGGAAAGCTTGCTTTTCTTTTTCCTAACTTCGGATTCCTGGATAATGACCGGGCTGTAATGCTACAGAGCTACGAATGGCCAAATGAAACAAGAAGTCCAGCCAGCCCCCTGATGTTTATTTCTCTCCATTTTTCATCTTTTCCTTTTTTCCTCCATTTGCAATATAAAAATCATAGATACAGAATCCTCTCAATTGAATGGCAGCCTACAGGGTTTTTTTTTGTTGTTTTTTTTTTACTTTTTCCTCATCTGCTATCCTCTTTGTTTGTGCACATTCAGCAGTATCCTTTGGCCAAAGCAGGGATTTGTGGCTTTGCTAACCAGCGGACTGGATATTTTCTGAGAAATTCCCCCTGCCAATAAGTTTCTTTGCTGTGGCCTTTGCATGTTGACCTGAGCGAGCGTCTTTGGATTCCCTGCTGATAGAAACCTTGGCCCCTGCTGTCTTTCTGTAGCTGTGACCGGGAGTTGAACATGGATGCTTAATCCAGTCACAAAGACATATTTCAGTGCTGGTATGTGGAGATGCTCTTCTATTCCTTGTTCTAAGTCAGCTATAAACCTACGGAGAAGGCTTTAAGCCTGCTCACTCATGCACAAGCCCAGTTGTGCAGAACAGCTCCGCGAGCCACCGATGGGCTCTGATCCAGCGGCCGTGGTGTCTGGATGGGACCCGGCCAGGCTGCATGCCACGAGGGATTTCTGGGATCAGCGAATCTCTCCTTCTATCTCTTCTTCAAGGCTCTGAGGCTCCGGCTTTCGGAGTGAGTATGATTTCTGGCCCTGGTCCTTATTTGGTTCGATTTACGGGCGCCATGTAACAACCGCAAACTCAAAACCCAGACATGAATTCTTTCTCCTTGTTTGCTGTCCAAGCAAACCACATCAACCAAAGTATGTAAAACAATTGTGGTTCTTTTTAGTGATGAATTGGCTGTTACTTGAACTCATAGCACTGGGCATCCTAAATAAATATTCATCATTTCACATCATTGTGCAGCTTGATTTTGAGGTTAAACTAAGATTTAGATTTATTTCTTTTTTTACTCCATTTATCCCAGAAACGTTAAACTTAATTAACTCAGTATTGTAATGATGTTTACAGCCTGTAGACATTCTGAACTGATCATATGACCACCTCTCATGCCAAACAAGATTTTAAACAAGGTCAGATAATTCTGTAAGCAGGTTCTGAGAAAAAGATGATTTGTCTTTGTTTTTTTCATCCTTTTCCTGAAAGAAAAAGTACTGCTCATCCATCCACCATGGCAGCCCCACCAGCAGCAGCACCACCTTTGCCCACTGTCGTCTCGGACCAGACTCGGTTGACAGCCTCTGCCCCTCCAAAAAAGAGAAATTGTGCAGTTAAGCGTTTCTGCAAATGTCAGCAATATTAGGTAGCTGAAGCCGGAGTGGTCTGCGCCCTTAACGGTGAACTGCATCCATCAGATTTCTCAGAGAAAGACATCATCAGCCGCCTCCACACGCCATTCCTCAGACAAATTGAGGGTACAGCAGCCGCTGGCAGAGGGTTCATCCTCTGAACCAAACCGTGGCCACGTGGTGAACTTTTATCAGGCATGCACAGACGACCGGCTGCCCTAGTTGAACCAAGACAAGGCCCATGAAACATTTTTGACATTTCTCGAATGTGTGGCTAATCAGGAATGACTGCTCATGTGTGGAGGATTCTCTGTGAAAAAATAGCGTGGGTTAGTGATACAGTGTGGCTGGATAACGCTGCAGGTGAAGATCACACAGTACTGTAAAAAATGTACTAGTGATTTATAGATTTTCCAGTGTTTGTAGGGTATTATTTTCAAAATAGTCTCTTGAAAAGAGCAGTATTATCATATGGGTCCATCATGCAGTGAGTACTCACACGTAAAGTATTGTTTCTTGGTATATGGTGCAGGAGAAGTCTATTTTAAACATTTTCGCCATCAAGAAACTCCATTGTAAGCTTTTTTCACCTTTATTTTTAAAATATCATAATAAAAGTAGCTGCTATGGGTGGAAAATAGCTTGTTAAGACATTACAAGCCATTACTGTAATTACATACTGCAATTTATTGGTATAAATAAGAGCCAACAGTGTTCAGGCATCAAGAGTGTGAAACAAGGTGTGAGAGGAATAGGTAAGTGAGTCGTGGGAGATGAGGTGTAGACAAATGCTTGAAGGCATTTTGTGTTCACGGTAATCAGAAATTATGATGAGAATTAGTATGGACGTGGCTGAACATGACATGTGCAGGAGAAAAAAACATGAACGTGCTCAGCCCGCTGCAATACCTCAATCAAAGTAACACAATAAACTTCCCAATGAGGAGGAACAGCGTCAAAAGGATGGAGTTTTGAAGTTACGACTTCTGGAGTTGTGTAACCTGCACAGCTCGTAACTATCTGCATTTTTATATTCGTAATTATCCAGACATTTTTTTTTTAGGTCTCCATCATGAGCCAGCCGGCCCCCCTAAACCCAGCAGGTTGCTGTGATGATGCCAAACGGCTCCCCCTCTACAACAACAGCAGCATTCAACCGGCCAAGATTTAGAGCTCTGCAAATATTGACTGCTCAAGTTTTCAGGGGCCAAGAAAAAGAGGGATCTGAGTCTTAAAGGAGGTTGTATTGGTTGCAACACCCATCTATACCTGGTCTGAACCTCTAGAAAATATATTTTCTAAACAAAGTGAAAAACTAAAAGGTGAGGACAGGATACAGAGAAAGGGAGGGACGTTTCTGTGGTGCATTTAAGTGAGAGTGAAGCAGAAAAGAGAGAAAAAAAACAGCAGTGAGAGAGAGCAAATGCAGGAAGATTTAGATTCCCCAGAAGAGACAGCGCACATATTGAGAGGGGGGTCGACTCCCACAACCACCTGACAGCTTTGCCCCATTCAGCCTGACACATTAGTATTCTAATGCCAGTGGGAATATGTACGACTGCCTCGCAGAGAAAGAGACCTGTGCCAGAGCAAGAGGAGAAAAGACAACGAAAGTCCAGCAAGGGAGGGGTAAACACAAGAGAGACATTAATGTGGTAAAGAGCTGTGAGGAGAGGAGGGCCACATCAAGGGGGGTTTATATGATGATGTTTATTTCCCCGCAGCCATTATCTGTGTCTCCATGACTGCACGCAGGAGCTCCGCGAACAGAAGGCCTCTTTTCTCAGGCCTGCGCTCTGTGGTTTACTTTTATAGTAAGACAATGATTTGATATTGATGGATTACTATGAAGCTCTTTTTTATACACAGCATGTTTTCAGGACTGTACTTTAAACTGCTTTATTTTCCCATCGTTAAGGTCGAAAACAGGCCGATCCGGTCTGAAGTTGTTTTCACTCCGCAGGGTGTCTGTCATCATTCTGTTAGGTTATGT
>OMNM01030816.1:1140-11782 GCA_900302745.1 Parablennius parvicornis
GGTCACAAGCATACTTGTTGGAAAAGTGAGTTTCAGTCAGTTGTCATTTGATGTCCAGTTTGAGCAAAATGCTTTTTATTACCAGGTTTTAAAAAATTTGCTTAGCAGCAAGAGCCTGCAGAACCTTTCTTATGTGTACTTTTCTGGCAGGGAACAAAGAAACTCTGTTCAGAGGAAACACCAGGATGTTAACTCCAGTACAAGTACCAGTTACCTGCAGGTCTAAAACCACATGTGGCTCTACAGCTCCTCTATAGTGGCTCTACATCTCTTTAGTGGCTCTACAGCTCCTCTATAGTGGCTCCATGAAGTTTGACTATCACCACATTTGAAGAAACATTTTGATTGGATTCATTTAATATTGCTCTCACCTCCCACGTTGAGGTAACAAAAGAAAGTCAGACAAGCTGAAAGCTCTGATCAGCTAAAGTAGCTCGAATGACACAAACTGTTAAATGTGATCATGAAGTTTCAGCAGTTGTAGTTTTGAAATGTCAGTGAATACTTTTTGTAAATACAGTAACATTGCGTAGGCTGAGTTTTCTTAAATTTCACATTTTGTGGCTCCAGATAAATTTTGTTTGGTGTCTCTGGTTGTAACTCTCTGGATAACATGACGTTTTTTGAAAGTGGTTTTAAGCTGTTTGGTGGGATAATGAAGATTGTTGGACTTCAGGATAGTTCACACCGTTTTATCCACTTCACTGTTGCACTTTATTACTGATAAGAGTTTAAGAGTTTTACTCAACAATTGTGAGACAAAGCTGACGAGTAGCCAGATTATACATTCATGTTTTTGATATTGTGTTCAGTGGATTTTGAAATGCTTTATGAACACAGCAGTGATGAGTGTTTTTGAAAGACAAGAGAATGAAGAGCAGTGAAGGAACACTGTGATCTGAACCACCTCCTGTCTCCATCAGCTGTTTAGTTCACTCCTGGTAAATTACTTGAAATACAAACTGTTATTGTTCTGTTGATGAGGGTCAGTGTGAACACAGTTCAAACTAACATGTTATATTTTTGTTCAGAGGAAAACCATTTTTCTACTTTAACCTGGAAAACAATGTCTTCTCTGCTTCCAATTGTGGAACTAAAATGCTTAATTTTTTCATCGTTCCAGTTTCTACTGAGCTATTTCCATTTCCAAAAGATCTTTGAGCTACAAGTTGGTCATTGAGTCTAATTTTCAGTTCGATTAAAGGATGTAGGCTTTATTCTCTTCATGTGTAAGAAGGTCATGAATGTCATGACTTCTCAAAACAGCTTCAAGTGTGAGACGTCTTTCTCATGTCTGGTAGATGAAAGGAGCTCTGTGTGTGTGTGTGTGTGTGCGTGTGTGTCTGTGTGTGTGCGTGTGTGTCTGTGTGTGTCTGTGTGTGTCTGTGTGTGTCTGTGTGTGTGCTTGCGATGCGGGGGACAAGAGTCAGACGTGGGATAGGTTTGAGATTAGGCTTCATATATTATACGGAACCCTGAGACCAGCTTCACATTCACTTGTTCAAGTTTGACCAGTCTGAAGACTGAGGATCTGTGATGATCTGTCAGGATCTGTGATGATCTGTCAGGATCTGTGATGATCTGTCAGAATCTGTGATGATCTGTCAGAATCTGTGATGATCTGTCAGGATCTGTGATGATCTCTCAGAATCTGTGATGATCTGTCAGGATCTGTGATGATCTGTCAGGATCTGTGATGATCTGTCAGGATCTGTGATGATCTGTCAGGATCTGTGATGATCTCTTTGTCTTTGATAAGACAAAACCCAGCCTGATTGTGAGCACTTCTTTTTTGGAGACTAGAATTATTATTAGAATTTCAGTCAATGTAGAATTGACGAGAAAAAAATAACATCAAAACAATGAAGTAAATAAAAACCAGACCAGACAGCTTTGTGGTTAGTAGTGCTCTATGATATTATGTTGACCTTTATATTCATGTCCAACAAAAACTGTCTTTGATTATTCATATTTTATTCAGTATTACTGGAGGTTTTTGTTAATAATCTCCAGATACGTACATAACTAATTCTTTAAGGCAACTTTTAATTTGTGAATATCTGCAGAGATGATGGAGTTTCTCCAGATTAAAGAGGACACAATCATCTTCAAATAACGTTTCACATGTAAGAACAAATAAGTTGTTTCTATGTTTGAGTTGAACCATGTTTCTCAGTATGATGAGATATTTGCTCTTTTTGTTTTTGTTTCCATAAACATAGTGCATATTTATTATTATAACCATGACAACACATGAGCTTTAATTGAACTGAACCCCAATCTTTTAGGTAAATCCACTCAAGATACAGACAAGGCAAGTTTAAAACCCTTAGGATTTTTTTTCTGAGAGAATATCAATTCCTAGTTTTACTGGGTGTTGATCAGAACATCTACACCTTTGATCAAATGTCTTCCTTTCACACTGTTACAATGGATTTTAATATATATTACACTTTGAATAAGGCTTTAATCACAGAATAATCTTTCTGGGTTGTTCCATTCAGATGAATGATTTTCAAATAAATTTATTTGCACCATGTTAGTCAAATAATCATTTATTTTTTGAGAAGAAAAGGAGTTCTGGCAATGCTGCTTTTTAATTTTATTAGGGCTAAACAGCATTTTTGAGCAATAAAACCCAAAGCTTGCTTCAGTTAAAGGGCTCTGTTTGAAGGTGGTTCTGTCTTCTGCATTGCCCAATCAGCTGTAATGTAACTGACACACCTCTGACTGGGAGAAGTCTGTGATTTCCTGTAAATAACTGGCCTGGTTTCAGGAGCGGCTTTTCACTGATGAGTTCAAGCCAACTTAATTTTTCTCTTGATTTAATTCTGCAGTGAACGTATTACTTTCTAGTGAAGCTCGGACAGTTCTAACTTCATTATGGATATTTTTTCACTGGTTACTGAACAACGGACACAGGAAATGAACAACGGCTGAAACTCAGAAAGAGATTGGAAGCAAAAGGACTTCCATCTGAAATGTTCCAAATTTTCTGCTCCTTTGAGCCTATTTCCAAGATTATTGTCTCAGTACTTAGTTGCTTTGTTTGTGCCTCAAAAGCCAAAAATCATTACGCATTTCCGCCCACAGGAGATTGAAAATAGGTGTGTCTGAGTCATGTGGAAACTATCGCTTCATCATGGTGCTGTGATTAAACAGATTGTATAATATCTGGATTCATTCTGAATAACTGAAATTACAAGATTCAAGTTTCAACATTTGAGTTCATTTTGGGGGATTTGACTTTCTAACATATAGACAGAAGATATATAATTTCAATCCGTGTTCCCACATTGAATGCATAAAATACTCCATTGTTCCACATTTGTTTTCCAATGTTTCAAATCTGAATTGATCAATGATCAAACTGAACATTTTCAAACGAAGTGAGAGAAGGAAACGAAATCAAGTGAAATGAAGCGTGTTGTGTGGATGTGATGAGCGGAGCTGCTGGTGTTTCTGCAGACTGCATGAGATCAGAGTGGAGGCAGCACGAGTCCATCCTCACTAACTGCCCTTCTCCACCACACTGCAACACACAGCTAGAAAAACAAGAGATGTTCTGTGGTTCAGCTCCATTTAATTGTAAAAACAACTGATGAATATTGTTTACTATGGCTGCACGATATCAGGTCAACGTGTTGTTGAATTGTGATAAACTCGAACCACTGTGTGGACGACGGCCTGGTTTACATCACGTTTACCATCAGAATACCATTGCGCTGTTTACACAGAAACAGTTTACACAGAAACAGTTGTGCTCATGAGCACTATGGCTTCAGTCAGCTCATGTGTGAGTAGAACATTGGTAACAATGGAGGATTCACAGTGATTTTCTCTTCCCATTTACTACACCTTATGTGTGTACAACATGTGTGTAAACTGCAGAGTTTTCAGTATTTCTGTTGGTTCTGCTTTAAAAATGTTTCCGTCTGAAACACAGATGTGAAGCAGCTGCAGGTTCCAGGAGTCCCGGTGACTCTGAGCTTCTCCTCCAGTTATTGAACACCATCAATCTTCTTCCATCAGGATTGATGAAACTCTCTGCAGACACTGTGACCTCACACACTCATCTGCCTGATGAGCGGGACTAGAGAGCAGCGAGGCTCCATTTGATTGGTCAGATATTTGGTCATGCAGAGCATGAATGTACAGTGCATGAAACATGACATTTATCTCTCTTCAGACAGTGTTTTGTTTGTTTGATATGTTTATTGCACATGTTGATATCACAATGACCATTTAACGCCACATATCGTGCAGCCCTAGTACTTGCAATGATTTGAAGCTCGAGAATTCAACATAAATGTGTCAACTTGACTTCAACTCTTCACAGATGCTGTTCTTTAAATGTTTGTGCTGTAGATTCACTCACACTTGCTGCTAAGAAAAAGGTTGTGGATCAATTGTTGAGGGTTAACTTGTGGATCACTGGGTTTTAGCTTTGTAGAGCTTGGCTTTATGTGTGTACAGTTTCTTCTCACTGGCCAGGAGGAAATAAGCTTGAATTTAGTTTACTTCCTTTTCTGCACTTGTACATGAGAACATTGTAAATGAGGGATGGGACTGACAGAAAAATGTCGTTCTTCTTCTTTTTGATGAAACTATGTGAGGAGCCTTGTGTTTTCTGTGTTTGTGCTGCGGTAAGCGCAGAGGACTTCACATGTGCTCCTCAGTGTTTGCAATAAAGCGAGTGGTGAAGAAGACTGACCAGTTCACACTTTTACCTGTAAAATACATGTTAGCTTTGTTTTATATCACTTTACCATTGTAAAGCACTGCTTGTATAATTCACAGGTGAAGCATGTATTTAAAGTTTTTGTAAATTCAGATGATAACTGTGTACATATATGCAAACGAGTAGTAAATAATAGGGTGACAGTTAATCTCTAAAGCATGAAGTTTAGTTTGTATGTACAGGCTGTATGTGAAATGTTGATGAAGGAAAACACTTGAAAATCAGCTGACATCAGAGCGTGTGCTGTCTAAGGATAAACTCTACAATGCATTTTTGTGCCTTTTATATCAATGTATGTAATCTAGACAATCTTGAAAAGCTTATGTTAAACCGAAACGACAATAAAATGGTTTTGGGGCAAGTATGAAGCAACAGCTCTCTTTATCACTGCGTCATGAGTAGCAAACGTTCATTATTCGCAATGTGCACATTTCTCTTTGAAATTTAAAGTAAAAAGCGCGTGAAGAAATGAGTTTCTATGATATAAAGCTGACAGAAATGATGATCAGTGGAAACTTTTCTGATTCCACAACATTGGTACTGTTTAGCTTCATTATTGCTGCATTTATATAAACAAAGTTTCAAATACACCACTTGTGAGCAGTTTCAACATTTATTTTTAAAGGTAATTTACCAGAAAAAAAAATTATCTTTAAAATCTACTTCCCATAAAAGGTCTCACTTCTGCACAGAGAATAAACCAAAACACCCAAACAAGACCATCACCACTCATTTCCACTCCTTTCCAACCTGCAGTTTCCTAAATCCATCAAACCAAAGTGGCTATTTTTACAAATAAACTGGAATTTGTAGCCATCAAACTGGGTTTTGGTTTTGCTGACTGGCGTCATCTTGAGAAACCTGCCGCAAGGGTTTCTGGGATATCAAAGATGGTATTGTGGCAGTTCAAGCCAAAATAACAACTTTTAACAGATTCAGCTCGAAAAAAAAGACAGTTTCCTCAAAGAAAGAGTCTTCAAGCCACGAGAGGAGTCTGAAATGTTGTGAAACTGATCATTGATCATTTTTCTAGTGTGAATGGAGAGATCTTGCATGATCGAGTGGACAAACGGAATCTTGCACATGCAATGCCTCAGGAAACTGAGTTTCCATTACACTGAAATGAAAACAAACCTGCGGATGTTTTGCCAAATTTAAATGGAAATATGAGTTTAAAGACCAATTTCCTTCAGAAAGGTATTGACAAGGTATTAGAGAAGTACATCCAAAACTAAAACTGGCTTCTAAAGAGTTTAATTTTTCCCTTGTGGGCTCTGGTGGAGTAATTTAATAAATGTACCAATTTCTCCTGGTACACTCCAGTCTTCACATGTCTTCATTTGCATATTTTCATAAATTCACCTTGACGTACTCTTCGCTTGAAGCTAATGGTTCTTCATTAGCTCGCTTTCTTGTATTGGTGAATTGTAAGGTGAACCACATCAGAAGAACAGACCATTTTTTTAAGCCAGTTCTTAAACATTTAATTTCTCTTTAAACTTATTTTGCTTCATAGACATGCTGTGAGCGTCTTTATTAAAATGTGACAGTGAATCTGAATCTCCTTTATACAATCAGTAAAAGCACTTAAGTGTCCACCTTCATCGTTGTGATAACCTCAACCAGGACATCGTTCAGAAAGGATAAGAAGAGCTAACTCTGTTTAAGTCACTTTGCATTTTTCACCTTAAAAGGGTTGTATTGTACAGCTTTTCAAGTTGTTTACATGTTCACAAAAACGATGTATTTAAACTTTATTGCCTCAAATCCAGCTTTTCCTTTATGTTCCTCCATTTGATTATTGGATCATAGGAGCTGCATTCAGAATCTGCTGTGTCTGTGTGAGCTGGACAGGCTCTGCCCACACATGCCCATCTAGGGAAGAGGAGGAAGAGCTGCCTAATTGTGTGAGGAGTCAATGGGAGGAGCCTACAGAGATTGGGATTGGCTAAACCCACGATGACACTATATAGGGTTTGATTTCTGATTGGTTCGTTGGAGCAGCACACTTTTTAAAATGTGAAACAAGCCGCGGAGAGAGATGACAGACTTTCTTCACTTCTGGGGCGTTATTCCAGGTATGGGGATGATTATTACGGTTGGAAAACCTTTAGAATGTCAATATTGCACAATAAGACCACTTTGAAATCCAGTTTGTCCAGTGCCAGGCCAGACTGGGACAGAAGAAACCAGAAAACCATCTTCTTCCAATGTAGAGTTCAAACATGTGACTTTCACCGTAACTTTCCCAGAGAGAAAATTAAAAACAGGACCTGGAAGCTGAGCAATTCTGCTGTGGAAGTGAAGAAGGTCTTTAACTCAATCAATGTAGACTAATGTCAATACAAAGAGTAAATCACTTGAATTGTCCTATTTTGCAGGAAAATTGGTCCTAAAACCTCACTTTTATGTGATTGATGTAAAACCACACTGAGGTTTGTTTAATCTCAGGTTTTTGTGAAAGTGAACAGTCACCAAGTGCTTGAAGAAGCTGCAGATCAATCCAGAACATGATGAACATGAACAGGAGGACTTCTGCTCCAGTTTGTGACTCAGTCAAGACCCTCAGACAACCGGCAGGATTTACCAGTTTTCCTTTAACCTCAATATTCACCAACTGAGTCTTTAAAGTCTGCTGAAGTTAGAGGCTGTTTTCTCCCTGCAGTGCTCTTTAGGTTCTATTTCACATTTAGCATTTAGCATAGTTTGCACTGCACTGTTTGCATTCAGCGTCAACATTTTCCTGAAACTTCCTGGGTACCAAATCAAATTCATCTGGAGGTTCAAAATGATTACAGCTTTCCCTTTTCATTCATTTTTGCCCTCTATAGTTCTTTTTTGCAATTTTATCCTATTTGTTAGTTTTTTGTTCATTATTGGTGTTTTATTAGATTTAACTGTTGTATCTGATTTGTTCTTTATAGCTGCATTAGTCGTGTGGTGTTTTCAGCATAACTTATTTAAAAGAGAAAGTAAATGAGTCTGTCCACAGCTTTCATGTTCCTGGAAGAGTGCTTGTGAAAGGTGACTTTGTGGGATATGATCCAGATTTGCTGATTTGAGTTGACTGCGTGGTTGATTTATGGTAGGTAGTAGGGCTGACCTTCAATAGTCGACAGTTCAATTCGGAGAGGTCTGATTCGACTATGAATCTCGTAGTCGAATCGTCAGAAAATGTTATATAATCAATGACTCATTGGTTACGTAACATTAGCAGCACACTACGGTGTCATTTTAGATAGACGCTTTCCAGTCAGACGAGGTGGCTGCTTCCGTGGTAGACGTTTTCCGGAGAGACGTGGTGCGGCTCTGCGGGGGACCGCTGCCTGCACTGCCTGCCTCTGCACGGGCAGTCAGCTCCAGCGAGGGACCACCGCCTCTGGAGACATGATCCCCTACCGGAGCGCAGTCACCTGTCACCTGTGTGAACCGTTGCAGCGGGAGACCACTGGCTTATTGTATTTAGAAAAATATTTATGACATTTTGCACGAGTGCCAGGCTGTTGCGCCAAGTTTAATTTAATTTTTTTTATTTTATCCCTATTCCTGAGTGTGAACTGTGAATTAAAAGCCAAGAAATAGGTTCCTAACTGAGAGATAAAGGCATGTTTTGGCAGGTTGTTGTTTTTGAAGTCATTTTGTTCCTATTTTATGTGAACTTTTCCGATGTTTGATATGCCCAGTTTTGTTCATCTGGCATTAAATAAATAAAGCTATTCATTTCACATCTACCATGTTTTTTGAGTTTTTTTTAGCTCTTTTGTTTGAAATGGAAAAATCTAAAGATCTAGCTGCTATAAAAAAAAAAAAAAACAAAAAAAAAGGTTCTAATATCAGTCGACTACGGCAAAATCTGATGAATCAGATTCGACTATGAAAATCCTTTGTCGAAAACAGCCCTACTAGATAGCTATAGAAAATGCCAGGATGAGGGTGGTCCAGGTTTTTTTTCATGTTTATGTTGGACTGCTTTGTGACAAAAGGTCTTGGTTGTTTCAGGCCGTGGCCCCGATGGACCCGAGCGTCCCGTCTCTTCCCTCACCGGACTATCGGACGAAAGCTCAAAGTGAGGATAAGGAGCTCTTCCACATTCTTCCTCAGCTGCAGGCCAAGAGAGCTGACTTCCTGACTGTCATGCTGACCGGCACGCTGCCGCAGCGCCGCGCCCTGACCCCCCCGGAGACGCTGGTCCCAGAAATTCCGGGGCCCAAAGACGACGACGTGACAAAGAGCGAGTCCAACAGCGAGGCCAGTCAGAAGAGCACGGAGCACAGTCAAGACGCTGCCCCCTCCACTCTCATGGCTGAAGACCACCGTGGTCAGAGGGAGCACGCCTCAGCTGCTGATGCAGACCCTGACTTGGAGGACGGGTCCAAGACTCTGGTCCTCTTTTCACCTGGAGACACTCGCAAGTCTCCTTCTGGTGCTGAACCGGTTCTGGAGGCTGAGCTGGCCACGCCGTCGGCTCTCACCTCCCATGTTGACCGTCTGGTGGTCGGAGAGGCAATGCAGCCCGAAGCCTCTGAGACCGGCCGTCTGTCTCCGGCTCTCCGGTCCGACCTCAGGCCGTCCACGCCCATCGCTCCCGCTTCTCCGCCCTTCACCAAAGTGGAGCGCACCTTCATCCACATCGCAGAGACATCACACCTCAACGTCATGTCGTCCAACGGTCACTCTACCAAAGAGAGTGAGCTGGAATCAGTTTCTGCTCAGGAGGTGAAGAAACTATCTCCAGAGGAGCCTGGACTCCACCAAATGACTACTGGAGTAGAAAAATGTCCCAAAACTGAGAATGTTCCATCAGCTGTCCTGGAGCTCGTCCCGGAAGGTCCTTCTCAATCGCCATCCAGCAAAGAAGCTGCAAAGCTCTCGACAGCTGTATCGGAACTACAACCTGTGGTCAAGTTGAAGATCCGAAGCCGAATCCCAATCCTCATGTCTGAAGAGGACTCGGGCTCCGAGCAGTCGTCCTCCCTGTCAGCTCGAGCTCGGCTGCAGCAGCGGGCTCGACAGCTGGACTTGGCTCGCCTGCTGGTCCAGAAGCAGCAGGGTCGTTGGATGAGGAGGAGGATGCTGTCGGGGACGTCTTCATCATTATCCTCTGGAGATGACGAACGTCGCCGAGCTTCTGAAACTCTGTCCACTGCTGGTTCTGAAGAGGACACGCACACCTCAGACGAGTCCAAGAGGAGCTCCCGTCTCAAAATCACTGAAGAATCCAAAGAGAGCAGGAGCAAGATACCCCGGCCTGTCACCCCGGTCAGGAGGCCTCCAAGGGGACTCGCCGCTGCCGCCGCCGCCTCCACCTCTCTCTACATACCAGACACCAGTAGCACCAGAGGATGCTTCAACAGGTGAGACACTGACTGAGCAGGACTGCAATTGCAACACAACCTCCAACACACAGATCACTAAAGTCAATTCCTTAAATGATGTTTACATGCTCACTAACATATTTAATATGATGAGTCCTGCTCACTACATTATTTCAGCATCAAACCCGGAAACAACAGCAGATGTCTGAAGAGCTGAAATCAAGAAAAATTAGTAAAAATAACAAAGTGAACTGCAACACCTGACAAAAAAGAAAAAGGAAAAATGTTCAGATTTGCAGGAAGATAATCACACTACACAAAGACATCAATGTTTACTGACCAAAGTTACTTGAGATTTTTGTGGCATGTTTAACCCTCCAGCTTGACTTGTACCAAGTATCTGTTGGTGGAACATACCATGAATGTTCTTCTGTCTGCAGGACACACAGAATCGAGCTGAGCACTCCGAGCACACACTGGAAGGTGAAGCCTGTCACGCCCAGGTCCTCCTCCTCATCGGGGGCCCCGGCCCCGTGTGGGAGTCCTCGGATGCCCCTCCGGGTCTTGTTTGGAACCCGACGCAGCC
>OMNM01030830.1:0-14757 GCA_900302745.1 Parablennius parvicornis
GCACATGGGAGCATTCCAGGGGTGGGTTGGTGGGGAGGGGGGTTACTGGAGGGAGGTTGCCCCAGTCGATGGTGACCTCGTCACGCAGCCATTTCGGCGCACCACAGAGACTTCCCCAGTCGCTGGGGGGGTCAGAGAGCCGATAAGACAGTGGACAGTTCTGAAGCTGTCTCAAACCCAGGCAAGTCCAGCGTCTGATGTGGTGAGACGGCCGTGATAGTTCTGGGAGAGACAGTTCAGGGGTTTAGGGTTGATACAGTTGTCAGGAGGTGGGAAAGAGCATTTGATTATCATTCCAGCCAGGAGAATGTAAAACAATCTGCTGCAGTCTTGTTTCAGGGGCATCCAATGGAGATAAGATTTGTTTTTTGGTCAGGGCGACTCGAAGCTTTCAGTCGGCCTTGTGTCTCTGATCCTCTCACGCAGATCCGAAAGCAGGAAGCCATTTTTTTTCAGGTTTCCAATTTTGTATTCATTTTCTCAAAGATGGTATCGATTCCACGTAAACGTTCAAAAGTAGCGTCCTGCTTACTTGGCTCAGTAAGTGTGGGATATTAACCAAACCGTTGCTGGTATGTCAAACCGAGCTGCTAACACAGTTGTTGTGCCATGGGAACCGGACTGGACTCTCCTGCTTTTCTGTCTGATCTCTTTCTGACAGCTCCACCGGCTGCTCCGAGTGTCAGACGTGTCCCGCGGGAAGAGAGGCTCTGCAGACCGCTGCTAAGGACTGCACGCCATGTCGGCCAGGTAGTTCATATCCTGCAAACCCGACAATATAGTTTGTATATATATTTTCCTTATGTTTTTATAGTATATTATGATTTTTATCTCTGTTATTGCAAATAATATTTTATGCTCTTCTTTTCATGTCTTTGTGCATCGTGGAGCTGATGTAATGATTGTATTTCCCCAAGTGGGATGAGTAAAGTCGTATCTTACCTTTAAAGTGAAAAGCAGCCATCACAAGTGAGATTTAGGGCGATGATGTAACAGGTGAAAAACCCAAGGGTCAGGCAAAAGCATTTTCACTGCATGAAAAGGTCACAAGTGGACGTTTAGACTATTAATGGCTATCTTAAAAGTGAAATCACGATGACTGTAATTATGATAATATAAACTTTAGAAATTGTAAGAGTAACAGTTGCACTTGATGGCCATGTATTACATTCATACTGTATACACTATATCAGGGGTGTCAAACATGAGGCCCGAGTGCCAAAACCAGCCCGCAACCTGCTCCAATCCAGACAAACCACTAAGAAAATGGCAAAAATTTCAAACAAAACATTTATTTTTTTCTAACAAATCATCAAATGAAACAATACAAGACTGAGACCCAAGCTGAGAAATCAGTGATGCTGCCATGAAAGCTACTTTGTTGCTATAGCTTCAAAGCCATGCTGTCAGGTGGCATATGTAAAAAGACCCATAATGCAACAGCTATAGAGGAACATTTTTGGACATTTCACCGTATTTTGCTTTGGCTAAATTGGCCTCGTGTTGAGATCATAGTGATTTTCCATAATAATTGTTTGGTTTCAGAAAAATATTGACATTATGCTCACATATACTCTGCAGCACAACAAATTGAAAACTTCAAAGTTTAAATGTAAAGGTTATTATGGCACAATATTCCGGTCTGTCTCACTCCTGATGAAACTGGGCTGTTTGTGGAACCTGAATTAAAATGTGTTTGACACCCCTGATATGTATCATATATAATGTTTGATCATAGTCGGTCAGGTTTGCAGTTTCATTCATGGATTTTGCTCAGTGAGTTCTTTTAATGTCTCACTATTTGTAAGGGATACTACTTAAAGAGAATGTTTTATGTATTTTAAATGTTAACTTTTTCATATATTATAGCTGGTATTTGACCCCAGTTGCAGATTATTTATAAAGAATTGTCAGACATTTCAAACACTGTCATCACATGAGTGATGCTTTTGTGTTCAGCTTCATGAGTTTAAACATGTGAATGGAATAAATATCCAACGAGAAAAGCTGACCTCTGCTAAATGGTGTTTTCAATGTTAAAATCTAAAAGGGAAAAACAGGATCCCTGACATCTTTTGTATCCATATGGTTATCCAGATCACTCTCAAAATTTAATGGAATCTAACTTTGGTCCAGACACATCTTTTGAATTTTTTTATAGGAAGAGCCCGTCAGGGGTTTTTGTGTAATCCTGCTAACAAACAGACAAACCCTGGCAAAAACAGAACCTCCTTGGCGGAGGTAATAATGATGGAGAGAATTATATGGGTTTTTTTTTTCCACAGGCATGCATAAGGCAGATCGTCAGACCATGTGTCAGATCTGTGGCAGCGGCTTCTTCCAGATCCGCTGGGGTCAGGAGAGCTGCGACGTGTGCCCGGAGGACCACTACTGCCCGGTGAGTACCGTCTTCTCGCCACACCGGGGGAGGTCGGGCGCCCTGCGAGCACTGATGGAGCGTCCCGTTCTCCCAGAGTCCTGACGTAAACCCCATCAAGTGTCCCAGCGACGCCTTCTGTCCGGAGGGCAGCCTGGCTCCAGGTTACTGCATGGAGACCTTCTTCCGCAAGGCCGGGGACACGTGTGAGCTGGCTCCCGTCACCATCGCTCTGCTGATCATCGGAGGAGGGGGTGAGGTTTAATGCGGACAGAAAAAAATAACGACATTAGACTCACTGCTGTGATTTCACAAAGACTTTTAAAGCTTGAAGCTGAAAGTTCTACATGTCAGTTACATACTAAATAGTTTCTTTAGTGTTATCTGGTGTCCGATATGGTAATTCTCCAGAAGAATTCCTGTTTTCCATTCATTTGTACTGTGGTGTTCGCTCTAAAATAAAATAAAAAAAAACAAAACAGGCAGAGAAGAAACTAATTATGTATTCAGGAGAATTTTAAAAAACAAATCACTACTATTAAACAGAACTTTAGTGCTCATACTTTTACTGGTGCTGATCTGTTCAAGAATTTATTAAAAGCAACTTTATCTTTAAGACTTGAAGTGTCAACTGGTTCAAACAAACACAAGAGTAGAAACTTTATTAATTCCAGAGAGAAATTCTATTAAAATTCTTTAAGAAAATCTCTTTATTAGTCAATATTGTGTGATTTAGGGATGAAGCTTTCTTTCTGTCTTGCTCCTTTCGTTCCTTTCTTGATATCTTTTCACTTTTTCATTTCCATCTTTCTTTTTTCTCTAGTTTTCTTTACCTTACAAGCTTGCTTTCTGGTTGTTTTTCTCTTATTTAATTTTTTTTTGTTCCATTTCTTTATCATTCCCTTATCCCTTTTCAGCCTTTATCTAACTTGCTCCTTTTCTACTTCGTTCTTTTTTTTTTTTCTTTCAACTCATGTCTTCTGCAGCTGTGATGAGCTGAAATGAGAGTCACGTTGCTCTCTGTGTATTTGTTTCCGACCTGAGCCTTGGCTCTTCTTCTTTTCTCCTCCTCCTCAGTGGCATTGCTCTTCATCATCGTGCTCGTCGTGCGTCGCCGGAGAGACGTTGACGGAGAGCTGACGGTGGCCCGAGCTCCTCTGCTGGGGAAGGAGCGGCCTCAGGGTCGATACTACGGACTTCCCTGCGACGCAGAACCAGTGTACGCAGGCTGGTGATCCACTAAACGGAAGAACTGACGAGACGTGAGAGTACTTTGACATTAACCAGCTTTTTTTATTTGGTACATTTCAATTTGTTGTGTTCAAGCAGACTATGATCATCGTATGAATTCTGTTGGTTTGACCGTGTTACAATTGTCCCACTTGGAGATAGATGTTCCTTTTGTGAACTGGGTCATTGGATTAAAGGAGGAATGCTGCAGCGGTAAAAACCTCATGCATGCCTCCACTCAGTGGAACACATTTGTCTCCTGAAAGCACCTTTTTTACCGAGGTAATTGATTTACTTTGCATTCACGTGTTGTGAGATGTGTGTGTGTGTGCCCCCCTTTCAACTTGTGTAGTTCTTCCGTGATGCTCTGCTTTTTTATATGGTTTGATTGTTGTCGTGTTTGTAGTTTCACTGTCTTTGCTTAATGGTTCCTCTTCTGCTTTTTTTAAGGGTATATTTGTATGTTATGAAAACGAATAAAGATTGTTTTAATTTCTCATTCTTTCGTGTGATATTTGTATTGTGTAGTTGGTCTTTTGAGAATAAATCATGAAATAGAATTCAATCTAATCTCAGGGAGACAAAATAAAATAGTTAAATAAGCTTCAGTGCAAATCCCATAAACAAGCTTTGCAGACTCAACTGATATTTTAAATTTAAAAGTATTCATTTGAAAAACTATCTCTGAAGACGCAGTAACTGAATTCTGGCGCGGTATACATGAAGCATCTGTGACAAAAAATAGAAAACGTTTCACTGAATTCATGAACAGGCGAAAGATATCAAAGCAAAACCAATAGAAAAGAGTCCCACTTCTATTTTGAATTAATATCCATCACTGGATTTAACCAACTAGATGAGAAGATGAGCCTCCTAATGGTTTTATCCCACATGGATTTCAGTTATTTCCACATGTCACAAACATCCATCCGGAGACTGTGACGAATAGCACGTCTGAAGATAAGATAAATATGTTTGTAGAGTGTGACAGACATGTCAGAAGACAGATTCATCTGAAAGCTGAACACACACTGAACCCACTCATTCTGTACAAACAGTAAATACTGAACATAACAGATCTTTAATGCATACAACAAAGATTTTCTGGTTACATCTGTTTTCTGCAGAAAAAATGTGTAGAACACATTGAAAAGTACATCAGAATAGACAAGTATCAACACCACAATGTAGAAACACCCTTACAAGTGTAAAAGGGGTTGTTGATCTGAGTGTGTTCAAAAATATTTAAATTTTATAACCTTTTTCCTGATTCAGACCCAGAGTTGGACATAATGCAATATGTCACATTACTATTCAAATCAAGTATCCTTCTGAGTATTAGTATGTAATTCTACTGGCCCGCTTTTAAATTGGCTAAGTAGATTACATTATTATTTCTACTGACCACTGTTCAAATCATCTGATCTTCATTTTGGTAGAATGTTACTTTATTTCTAACAGGTAACATTTCTGTTTTGTAAGTCTATTGTAAGTGTAGTTGCTCAAACCACATTTCATTATATAATATGTGAAACAAGAATATAAAGGCAAAAAGAAAAAACAGTACAAAGAAATGGGCAAAAAATAGAGGCAGAAGCATGTTTTTATGTATGCACTGTTTACTCCACTTCAATTGATCCACCGTAGCAGGCTTGTGACGTTATATGAATAAATTTTGTAAATAAGTACTGCAGTTTGCTTGAAATCCAAACATAGCATCTCACTCTAATATTTCCATTTCAACTATAGAAAAGTTATTGTTCTATTAAAATGATTTGTGCTGAGATATTTCTACTCACCTGAACTCCTGGCACAGATGGGCCCACAGCACTAAAAGACCTGCTGGAGGAACTGTAACCCAGACACTGGGAAGATCAATCTTCCAACAAAATATTACAAAAGAGAGCATTACTTAGGTTTATACCAACAGGTATTATTATTGATGGAGGTCACAAATATGTTTTACAGCAACAGTCAAATGTAAAATAATCAAATAGCAAAAACTGGAGTCTGAAACATACACTATGTGAATGGAGAAAGGCTGGGAAGTTTTCCAGATGGAACAAGTTTTTCTCTGAGACATACCACGACCACCACTTCCTAAACTAAACATGCCCTGACATATGCACAGACTCTGCAATCTAAAAGACAACCATTCTTTTACATTTTTTTAAACAAATGCTATGCTATTTTTAATTTACTCATTATTTTGTTTCCTTAGCTTTTGACAGTAGTATTCATCCATCTTCTGTACAGTTTAATCCTATGCAGGGTTGCTGGAGCCAATGATGAGGGCAGGATGCACACATCACAGGACAAACACAGAGAACGCACACGCACATTCACACCTATGGACAATTAACCTCAGTAAAGCTGAATTTCTGTTCTTGATGTTCTTATAAATTATGCAATTGTGAAATGTTTAATTCGTGTATTATGTTATGTGTTTTGTTAAAATCAAAATATAATCTAAGTTTAAAAATAAAGTGTGCTAGATGTTTTTGTAGTTGCAGTTGCATGTCCCGCTGCAGCTGCTAGGGAGCGCAAACACTCTCTGTATGTCATTACGCGTAGCGGGAAGGTTTGTCCACGCAGGCCGCCGTACTGACGTCGGCACAGAAAAGAAAAGATGGCAGCCGCCATGGCTAGAAGGCTCTGCGGTGTGTGACACAATTTGACTTTCAGATGATTAAACTTCACCTTTATCGTCCCGCTGAATATGAGCATTTTACCGACATGTCACCGCTGCTTTATGTGTCAGCTGATATGTTTCTCATCGTAGATACACTGAGCTCCGCTGTGTTTCTGTTTCTAACGTGTTCTTGTTCGCTTGTTTGTGTCTTTCAGGGCTGCTCAGACCTCTGTCTCTGTCTGCTTCTGTCAGGACGACACAAACTTGTCAAATCTCTCACCTGGTTCAGCCTCCGGCTCTCTGCAGCTCTACAGCCGCAGTCCGAGCTCCTGTGGTCCGGATACTGGATCAGACCCCCCGGTTCAACATCCTGCAGAGGTACCGATCGATCGACACCGATAACCACAATCACATCTTCTCTTAATGAGAAACAACAATGACAATCACATCTTGCCTTTTATAAACATTCATGTGCAGATTGCAGTCCATACTCCATACACATGAACGATGAAACAGTAATTGAAAATAATCTAAAATCAGAAATAAATGATACATTTCAGTTATACAAAAATTGACAATTTCAAATGTATTTCAAAAGCACTAAATACAACACAATCATTTTAAGGCACTTTTACAGAGAAAACCAATAATTCCACGTGAGGAAGCAGAGGAGATGACGGGAAGGAAAAACTATTTTGACAGGAAGAAACCTGCTGAACCAGACTCAGAGGTGGAGACGTTCTGTTGTGGTGGTTCGGGGTTAGAAGGACAGAAAAAGATAGAACAGACAGACTGCAGGGAGGGATTGAAACCCTGGTTCGTGTTGCAGGCAGGGATTCTCTTGAACAGAACAGAAAGATCCACTCTGCAGACAGATGGGGGCATCAGAATCACACACTAGAAATCATACACTAGAAAATTTGAGTGACACAAAATGAGTATTGAGTAAACCTGCTGGTGCTGCTTTGTGTCAAATGTTGTGACCATTAGTCTTGAAATCATAAGAAATGTGATAGTTGAAAGAAAAATCACACTGAATGAAATTAGAACTCCTTTGCAGTGGAGATTTTTCTTTAACATAAATCAATTATTGTTAAGAAAATTGAAGTGATCAGCATAGATGCTTGAAAAAAAATCACCAATAACGTGAAAGTGAAGAATGAAAACTGACAGAAACTTATTGTTTATGCATTACTCTGAGAAAACACACACAGGCAGGGGGAGAACGAAAAGGCCTGAAATCAAACCCAAGTTTTCTTGCTGTGGATGAACTAGTTCTAACCAATCCAGAGCCACCTTACCGACAGGCTACATACTCACTCTATTGATGTTTCTATTTGTATTATGGTTACACTGTTAGACACTCAAATGTGTATTTGATGTTTGTAGTTGACCTGAATTTTACATAGAAGGGAATAAAATACAATGAATACAAACAAAAAGGTAGTTTGCTAATAAAATATTTTATTTTATTTTGTTCGCCAGTGAAAAATTTAAAGCTGCAGAGTCATCAGCATCAGGAATGTTAATAAAGTTGCAGTTGATAGTATCATATTTTTAAAATGTATTTCTGATTGGGACAGATCACTAGCCACACAAGAGAAACTATCAGTTTTTTTTTCACAAGATTTAATTATTCAATCTTAATCGGGGTTTTTGAAGAGCGTGAGGGTGGCAGTAAGTTTGTACCACATTTTACTCAATATTGTCAACAGCCGCTGCGATCCACTGGCAAAAAAAAAAACCTCCTCTGGTGCTTGTTTAATAAAAGTCTTGACTTATTGTCTGGAACAGACAAAACTGGCACTTTTTGTTTTGCAGAAAAGCTTGTCTCTATATTTAATCTTTTCTCCATTAAACTCAGAAATAATACAATACATTAGGTAATTGTTTTGCCATCTACGCGTTTATCTGTGTCACGTCATAAAAAATGAGGAAGGAAAAAAATCATGCTGGGAAAAGGCAATATTATGAATGAATACTGATAAGAAATATATTGTCCTATATTATCGTCTCTTAGGTTTACTGTATATTTTATTTGACCATATTTTTCACTGGATTTATTGTCATGTTACCCTGAGAGTCCTGGAAAACACTCACAGATAAAATGCATTATTAAAGAAAAAAAGGTAGAGATGTAGTTGTCACCTGACTCGATGACACGCAGGTTTTTTTTTTTTTATCATGGAAGCTGTTTCATTGACTCAGTCACTGGAGCATCAGGTGTGGCACCAGATGTGTTTATGACTAATAGTTTCTCGTTTTATTGGTTGTTCACATTTGAACAGCCAACTTGCTGTCATACCTTTATCTGAATGCCGGTATTTTGCTTCATGAAGGTTTATAACTTAAAGAAAGGTGAAAAAGAGAAGGACCATAAAGCTGATTAGCGGAGGCTTTTCTGGAGAAACAAGTTACTATTGATTTCTATAGAGCTGTGAGCACCTTCATTGTATTAAAGTCGGAAGTGAAAACCTCAGAAAGATCTCTTTATGTAATCAGATTAGGCGTTGGTATAACAGCTGCTTGGCCTGTCTGTGTTGTCGCAGGGTGTCGGCACTCGTTCCGGGCCTGACTCAGCAGCCATGCAGGACTCTGACGTACGTTAGCTTGAAGAAGGGGAAGAGAAAGACTGTAAAGTCTGTGACGAACAGGTTCATGAGGCTGCACTGTGGCCTTTGGATCAGGCGCAAGGTGCGTGTTTTAATGGACAGAATCACATTCTCTTTGATTTGAAATGATTGCACGCACAGAGCTGCCGACCTGACCTCACCATCTTGTGAACAGGCCGGATACAAGAAGAAGCTGTGGAACAAGCTGCCGGCCAGACGGAAGCGCCTGAGAGAAATTGTCTTCTGTAACAAAACCCAGAGCAAGCTTTTGGATAAAATGACAACCTCTTTCTGGAGGCGGAGAAACTGGTACGTCGATGATCCGTATCAGAAGTACCACGATCGGGTCAACCTCAAACCTTGAATGCATGTAATTTAATGAATAATAAAGTATCTAATAAAGCTCTGTATGATGGAGGTTTTCCTTTTGGCTTCATGTGTTCTTATATATTAAAAAAAAAACAAACACTCAGTGGAAGGTTTGATTCATATTTAATGACTGTGAGTTGATTCAGCAACAGAAGAGAAACTAGTGGAACAATAAACTAATGGTCGTAAACCAGCATGTCGTCACATCACTGCTTTTTGTTGAATAATCACAATCAAGCTGAAACTGAAGACATTTGACATTCTGGCCTGCCAGAAAAAAAAAAATCGTCACAAGTTAGTCGGATTAGTTTGTTCCTGTTTCAATAAAATCCTCAGTGGCTCTTTTGACAGAGTAAGACCAGGTGTGAAGTGTTGTTACAATAGAGCATTAAAAGGAAAAATAAAGCCAATATCCCACTGAGCTGCAACATCACACATTTACTGGTTCAAAGCTCCAACCGTCTGTTAATGTGTGAACCATTGTTGAAAGAGTGCTGAAGTCATAAAATATACCACTATATATACATATAACTAAAAAGTACATCTCTCATTGAAATCACACTGCACTTGCTCTCTGTGTCAAAATTTACCTGGAAGACGTTCACGTAGCACCATGTTCATGCAAATGTGTGAGTGGTTTGTAGAACGTTCACCAGGTGAAATCAGTTACGTTTTGAGACTCTTGATGCAGACTGCATGAGTGTTGCGCAACAGTTAATGTCAGACCAGAGGTCGGTGACCTTTATGGGTAAAACTGAACACGTGTAACATGCAAAGATTGTCCAAGCTATAAACTTGGCTGAATCAAGTTGACCAACAGATGTTATTGAATTTAAAGTGTAACAAGGAGAATTACGAACTGATGACATTATATTATCGTATTCAACAGTTCACGCTCATGGGTTGTGATAGCCATTTTGTTGTTTGATACACATCACGTCTATATTTTAGTTCAAGAAATACAGAAGCATTTTTATTTAAGTCACGTCTGAGCAACACTTAATAGAGTGAAGTCTTGTCTATGTCACACTTCAGCCATCGCTTCGCCATCAGACGTGGGGTTTATCGTGGAAACTAAATGATAATGTTCATAATTCAAGCGTCGTGTTTGGAGATCTGTTGTTTCTGTCGGAGCTCAGTGAGATATAACGGCTTCACCAGCAGATCGTCTAAAGAGGCCGACAGCTTCACACAAAAATCACTTCAGAAGCCAAATTCTCTTACAAATTTGTAACAATCATCATGCAATGATGAGTTTATGAATCTACGCACAAGTATACAAATCTGTAGCTTCGCAACATAGTTTTTTTTTCTCCTCACGTTTACTCTTCATGAATTGTAACTGAAGGAGGTCCTCTCCAATACTAACACTGACAACTACTAACTGTTAAACACACATTATTTCTCTTTACTGTTTTTTTTTTCTTTCACCATTTATCCATTAAAAGGACAGTTCATGTGCATAATAAGTGTATCTACAACATCAGAGTGAATGACGTGTAAACAGAACAGTTGTACCTGAGAAGCTCTTGTTTCAAACTTCAACGCCACCATGAAAACACACAGATAATGAAAAACAGTGAATCTGATGAGTGACTTGACCCACCAGTACCCGACACAGTGATAGCTTTGTGGAAAACATCGCCTGGGTTCAGACTCGGAGAAATAATGTAAGACAGAAAATACACAACCGTGCACTGGCAACCAGTTTGTGAACCTGCAAACCGCTTAAGTGTGGGGCAGTTATAGCAGCAAAATGTCCTGATTAGTGTCTGCATAAGGATATTTGTGGGTTTGAATTCGATTTGCACTTGTATACTTGCATGGCTCAAACTATACTGCGCTTGTTTTATCATTTCTATATTTTGCCGATGACAAGCTCACTCATAAAAATGTGTTTTAACAAAGTAACTGGTTGCATTTGACACTTATTTATTCTCATATATTGAGAAGAAAGAAAATCCTGCAGGGAAAAAGAATCGCTCGGAGTCCCTCTGAGAGGCCAGCTCCTCGCTCTTCGAGAACTGCTGGCATAAAACAAATTGTGTAAAATGTTTGGTTTGGTCTGTGTGTTCAAGGACCTGAAATGTCTCAGTTGAAACCGGTTCATGTTATTCTTGTTTTGTTTAACCTCAGTTTTGGCTCATAGGCTCACATTTGTCCTTTCAAGGTCCCATGATCTGATATTTTCACAACTGAATGACACTTTGTTATATTTTTTTATTCTCTGACTGAAAGCTTTTTGAATTTTTTAAAAGCTTGAAACCTTATTTTATTGGTTGTGAGTGTAGAAAGATTTTACACGACCTACATGTTAATATGTCAGACATACATATATTTCTGTGATACCCTCGAGGTTTTCAAAATATTGCCAAGATGTTTCTGATTCAGGTAAAGATACATCTAAAATATATAACTTATTCAGATTTAAATAATTTGCATGTTCTAGTGATGACAGGGATAATTCAGAAAGAAGTTTTATTTCTTTCAGTGAGAAATACTGACTATAATTAAAGGTTTGCATTGAGACAAGTCCTGTGGTGTAATGTTCAGAGTGACTGAACTTTCATAAAGTGCTACTTAGTGTTGTAAAGGGTGTATATTTTCTCATGCTTAAGAGTGAACCTGCTAGTTTTTACTGAGGGCAAAATAAAAAGCGCCTGAAAGGCCTTTACAGGTCCATATTTGAATGCGTACTTCTCAATATGCGCAGCCCAAGACACTGAAATTTAGTCAAAACAAATATATTTGCGTGTGTGCTGGCATCTTTTACTACACTTATACAAATCAAAGTTTACACTCGCAACTGTCATAACGGAAACACAAATTATCAATACACACATTTTGTTTCCATATTAGCCGCAGACTAAAGTTTCTGTCAGGAGTTCCCGGGAGCGAGTTCTAGGTGTGAGCGTTGTGTTTTCGTGTTGCTCAGTTAACAGCAGGACATTACACAGTGATTTCAGATGTGAAAAAAAAAGAACCATACAGTCAATATTCACTCATTTAATATCCATTTTTGCTACAGCTGTAATAGATTTATTCATAATTGGCTCTTAGGCGCCAAATAATTTGTGAAACAAAGGACAGAACATGGTTTTTAAAAAGATTGTCAAAAATAATACTGGATTCCACTGAGAATCCTCAGCTGTGACTTTTACATCTCATCTGGGATGACGATGTTATATATCGTAGGAATTTCAGATAAAATATCTAATGACAATGCTCAGCATCTAATTCATGATGAATAATGTCTCATTTTTGGCCAGTTCTCACGGCAGTCGTTTCTATTTTCAACATAGTGCAAAATGCTCTTTAAGGAGAACATTGTGAGACCACGAGACGTTTACGTCTCTGCTTTCTTTCTTTAAGGCTTGAAGAGAGAGGTAAATAACAGAATGCTGTCTGCTCTCTGACTATGAGCTCTCTTATCTTTAAATATCTTCCGGGTGTTTGAGTGATTTCCTAATTTGTCACCTCAGAAAAGAAGCTCACGACAGAATCATTCGGGGTGAAAAAAGAATGGCTCTTTTCTGTCTCGGATCCTTGGCTCGCATCACATTCTCTTAAAGTGAGCGAGTTGCTCTCAGTGCCAGCTGAACTGTACAGAGACAGTACATTCTGTTTAACAGACAGCACACGGACGTCCGGGCGGAGGCACGCATGCGAGTGCCGGCCTGGACCTGATATAGAAAACAATCAAATCATGAGGATGAAGTACACACAAACTGTACATAAATACATGTTCATTAACCCATAAACTCAAAAGTGTCTGTCAGTATGGAGCCCATTCACTCACTCGTTCTGTCTCAATGTCAACAACCTCTTTTTTTGTTTTTTGTTTTTCAAATCATGAGCCACGAGCTATATACTGTATATATATAGAGGGGTCATCATAGGTCACTTTGGTATAATACCTTATTCCAAAGCAAGGCTGCTTCAGTCATGTAGCTTTTGGCCATTCAGTATTTTCACTTCTTGTAGCGAAGGCAGCTGGAGGAGTCTTGAGGATAGTTTCACATGGCTTCATTGTTTGAAGTGAAAGCACTCCTGGATCTTGTGAGAGGCCTCAAGACTCTACGAGGAGGCTGGAAGACAGGACACAAGCAGAGACGGAGCGTTATCGTCAAATAGCTGCGAGCAGAGCGTGCGCAGGATCCAGCTGGCATCGTTTGTGTTAATCTTGTGGTTCGCTTAAATAAAACTAACAATGTTTGTCTGTTTCCAACTTGATTCCCAGTGTGAAGTCCTGAGGATCCTGCTCATTATAGAAATCTTTAATACACATCACTAAACACTTTGCTGTCTTTAAGGCATCAGTTAAAACGAACAGGGATGCCTCAACGAAACATCTACAAGTCATAAAAAAATCCAAATAATATTTAATGCAATCAATTTTTAATATAAGAAAAAATGGTGATAAATATGTACACGTGTTTAAAAAATGCCACCTAAACCCTTCATAAGTAAAATTCCAAGTTGGTTTTAGTCCGTATTAATATTAACATTCGCCAATACTTAATCACAATAAGTCAGTAATAATAATGCAATTAAAACAAAAAAATATTTAGAAAAAATATAAAATAAAATCAAAATGCTTGGAGTTTTCTGTCAATGTTAAACAACTGATTAAATATTAGAAAAAATAAATCACTAGAAATAATCAAATAATTCCAAAACAAAAATCATGAATTCATTAAGTAAATAATTAGAGTTGAGTTTTTTGTTAATATTTGACACAATTTAAAGGATTCAGTCAGAACAAAAATAATGCAAACAGAGCAATGCATAAATAAATAAAGCAAATATTCAAATAGATTTACATTTTTATTTAATTATTTGAATAATTACCATCATGGCGGTAATATCTAAATAAATAATAATGGGTATATCATAAATGCTACATTTTTCTCTTAAGTAATAAAAATAAAAAATTTGAAAAATGACTGATCTTAATTTTTTTTGTTCTTTTTTTATATGTTTGAAATAAAAGTGAATTCCATCATTCATTCATTCATTCATTCATTCATTCATGGTGGTCGTATATAAATTAATAATTTGTCTGTGTTCTGAAAAACTGCTATTTTCTTTAGTTGTTGTGTTAAAGAAACTGATATTAGATGTAAAGGTGAGTATTACGTAATTCAGTGTTTCCTTCACACACACTAAGGAGAAACAAAAGTTAATAAGTGGAGTAAAACACACTTCAACACGCGAGCGTGTCAGCCATGTTTGAAGGTTTCCCATGCCATATTTCAAAAGTACAATGCACTGCAATCGCATGTTCATTTCAGGTAAATAATAACTGCTAAAGTTGATGCATGATTCAGGCTCATCCGTGCAGAAAACCCATCAGCAGCCAGACTCTCCACATTTGCATTTCTGCTGAACCGTGATGATTCATTTAGCCACGCCGCGGCTGGAATTAGTCAATCAGTGAGTAAACGGCCAGTCTCGGGGGCCTGTTAGATGCAGGCAGCAGCTGTGCAGCCACGTGGACGAGCCCGTGTACCTCTGGAGCTCTCTTCTTAATCAGC
>OMNM01030833.1:0-10355 GCA_900302745.1 Parablennius parvicornis
GGCGGATACGTGGCCGGTCACTATGGGGGGAGCATCTTTCTTGGCCTGGGCGTGCTGGGAACGGCCATCCTGACACTGCTCACGCCTCTAGCTGCTACCTGGGGATCCTACTGGCTGTTTGGCCTGCGAGCTTTGGAGGGCTTTGGAGAGGTAGGACGACACTGGGACGAGGATATTCCTGCGACATGAAGCCCACAGAAACATCTGACGTGTGTGTGTGTGTGTGTGTGTCTGCAGGGCGTGACGTTCCCTGCTATGATGGCCATGTGGGCTCGCTGGGCTCCTCCTCTGGAGCGGTCCCGCCTGATGACCCTCTCTGGATCCGGGGCCAGCTTCGGTGCCTTTCTGGCCCTGCCGCTCACCGGGTATATCTGCGAGATGCTGGGCTGGCCCGCTGTCTTCTACCTCTGTGGTGAGTGTGAAAATTACAGAAATTAAACGTCCATGAATACACATTAAATCTGAATCTCCTTTGGGAGATGTGTGACATAGTGTGTGTATACCCTTTTGATGGGATTTTAAACTGACTAAACAGACTTTGGAAGAGATTTTCATATAGTATACAATTGTTCTGTATAATTGTTATGTTTTAATCATTCACAGACACTTTATATCAATACCATCTTATCACATCAAAATTAGTAAATTTATATCTTTTAATTTCCATTAGTGGTTAAAGTTCACTGTGTTTCTGCTCTATTTACTGTGTTTTCCCTTATAGTACATAATACTGTTCCACTTTCATTGTATATTTTTGATTTGATATCATATTTTATGCCCTGAGACTAGAGAAACTGTGTTTCTCTCTTTCATATTTCATGTCAGTAAATGTGAATCTGAATCTTTCAGGTGGCGCTGGTTGCCTCTGGGCCGTGTTTTGGTTTAGTTTAGTCTCAGACGATCCTCGTACGCATCGTCGAATCAGCAAAGAGGAGAGAGACTACATCATAAACTCACTCGGACTGCAGGTATGCATGAAACATAAAGAAGAAGTTTAAAGACTTTGGTGTTTCTCGGTTTGTCTCGCTACATCGCAGATGATTAGAAGTTTTATTCATAGACATGGAGAAATCTAAAAAATCTGGAGATCAAGGGGATGAAGAAGTCATGATAAAAATAAAAAAAATTTAGGGTAATTTAATTAAAGTACAAATTATTAATCTTAAAAAAGCTTTAGTGCTAAACCATAAGTAAAAATAAAACCTATGGCAGTTCAACACTATATTTAAAAAATATCCCAGATAAAAGCATTTAACCCCAAAAACTGTCAAAAACAATTACCTTATAATGTGAAAAACAAACTTCAGCAGGTTGAGCATTCTACTTCGGTGTGACTGAAAACATGCAGTGAGGAATCCCGTCTCAGGCGGCTTACATGACGGAAAAGCAACTTCCAATAATGTATTTGAACTGTATTCATGATAACAAAAGTAATGATGTTATCTTATTCTTATGTTGTCTTTAGGCCTGGTCTTTGGTTTCATCTGTGAAAAAAGTTAATCTATTATTTGGAATTTGATCAGCGGGTTCATTCCTTTATTGCACTTTTGCTTTTCATTTCTTCACAGTATTCCTCCTTCCACCTTTATTGTTGTTGGGTGTTTCTATGTCTCCCTGGAGTACTTCTCTGATTTTGATGCTTCTTCTTCCCTTTTCGGTGTCGAGCTGCTGAGTCAGGACTTTTTCTCGACAGGCTTTCTTTGTGTTGCTCACAGAGATTTAAAAAAAAAATCCTCCTGAATAACGTGCGCTGCTCCTTCAGGGTACAGGTCACGGCTGGTCCATGCCTTTGCTGCCCATGCTGCTGTCCGTCCCTCTGTGGGCCATCATCGTCACACAGATGTGTTCTAACTGGGCGTACTACACGCTGCTCACATCCCTGCCCACATACATGGACAACATCCTGCACTTTGACCTGAAGTCGGTGAGGAATCCACGCTTGCGTTTTTCCTCTGCTTCATGTCTTCTTCTGATTTGAGGCCATATCTTACTCTTTTTTTTTTGTTTTGTTTTTACATGATCACTTTGAAAATACCGCTTCAGAGATACTAATCTGTTTGCAGATTTTGTGGATTTATTGTGTAAAATGTAAATATTTAGAGCCTTTAGATTTATGTATGTATCTTGTGTTCAATTGAATTCTGGTCTAATTGACAAATGAAAGAAAGAGTTTGAGGAAAGAAGTTTTCTGGCTCACGCCTGCTCCAGTGTTCTATGTGGAGTTTGCATGTGCTCCCCGTGTCTGCAGAGGTTTTCTCTGTGTTTGTTCCACAGTCTGAACACATGGCTGTTCAAGGTAAACTGTGTGTTTGTGTGTGTCATATATATTTCTCTCTGTCTTTGTTTTTCTGTCAGAACGGGTTCCTGTCTGCGCTGCCGTACCTCGGCGCCTGGCTGTGCTCCATCACTTCGGGCGTCGTGGCCGACAACCTCATCGAGAGGAATGTTTTCAGTGTCACTGTCGTACGCAAACTCTTCACGCTCATTGGTGAAGAAGCTTTTTGCTTTCGTGTCCTCATTTGTAGATGTTTCTCTACATATGTATAGATGAAAGTTTTTACAAGTTAAAGGTCACTCTGGGAAATTAAATCATTGTTGAGAGTAAAAGTTATTGACTAATTTTGGTTTATTCTTGCAAATATACAATTTGCAACTTTTCCTCATAATTTTGTAACTTTTTATTGTTTTTTTTAGAAACAGATATTATGAATAAACATTATGAATACACTATAACTTATATTAATGTCTATTTTCAGACATGTGTATATGTAATGGCTATAATTTAACAGTTTTTCCTGGTTGCACTTTTAAGATATTTCTATTGAATACATATTTGAAATATTTAATATAAATATAATTCTTTTTTTTCTTTGTTTTGTTTTCACCCCTCCTTCAGGTCTGCTGCTGCCTACTGTCTTTCTGGTGGCTGTGAGTTACGCGGGCTGCAATCACATCCTCACCGTCACTTTCCTCACGCTCTCCACCACCACAGGAGGGATGAGTGCCTCGGGAGTCTTTATCAATCAGATTGACATCGCTCCTCGGTGGGTGCCGCTGTGCAGAAACTCTACGAATTCAGAGAAATTTCATTCAGCCTCAGATGTCTTCCTAATTTGGAAAGACTTCTTTTTGTACAAAGAAAACTTTATTCATCCACAAGGGTCGTTTGAAAAGCACATAGAGAAAGCAATGCAAGAATGACCAAAAACATTTACAATAATAATAATAATAATAATAATAATAATAATAACCCCACAGATCTCACACCAAAACTAAAGACATCAGTAAAGATCTGATAAAAATCACAACACATAGCATAAAGCTTCAGACTGTTTTTGATGATAGAAATACTGTAAAGTTTTAATCACAAAACAAGATTGGAGTTTTGATCATTGTTTTCTCTCCCCGGCAGATATGCCGGATTCCTGCTGGGAATCACCAACACGTTTGGGACCATTCCTGGTGTCGTGGCTCCGATTGCCACCGGGTACTTTACTGTAGATGTGAGTACATAATAATGAATAATTAGTCAAACTGCAAGCCACACACAGCCATTAACAACATACCTGAGTCAAGTATGATTTGTTGGCTTGAAGCTCAACTTTTTTAATCTGTAAATGTAAATAATCACAAACAAATCAACTGATTAAATTTGCATTGGGTTGGAGTGAAACCTTAGTCCGTGTTTTTACAAACATATAGTGTATAATACAAGAGCAATTGAATGACTTTTTAAATTCGAGTTTTTAAAAAGAAATGTTTTTGTTTGCTTGTGTCTTGTTCAGTATCAAAGAAGAAGGCTTTTGTTTCATGTTCCCTTTTTTGAGCGGCACATGCACTTAAGTTGAGGAGTTTCCTTATTTAAAGAGCAGCAATCATTTCACGTCTCACCTCTGAGTGGAAATGAGTTGATATTAGCTTGTGATCATTCACAGTGAGCATTCAGAGACATCAGCAGGTGAGAAAAGTTGCATAAAGTAATAAAAGGTAGAGAAATAAAATCTTTAATAGTGAAAAGAAGAAAATGTTGGAAAGAGTCCTGAACATCTCCACTGAAGTACAACTCAGGTTACATTGCTTAAAGTGGACTTGATTCCAAATACCAGCACAAAACACTTTTCTCAAAAACTACTCGTAATAGGACTTATGTTGGAAGTACATTTATCTCATTTATCTCATCAAACTGATTGAATTTACATAGATAAAATATATACTGTATGTTCAGAACACATTTTTATGACAAACATTAAAATGAATTCATACTAAAACTTTTGTCAACCTGAAACAAGAATTATCTTCAAGAAAAATAATCAAATTGGAAGATGAAAAGTCTTGAATACAAATTAAAATTTTTGCGATTCGTGATTTTAAAAGTAGCAGACGACATAGTTGGTTAGTTTTGCTTGAATACGAGTAAAATTATACACTTGCTCATGTTTGAATTTTCATCATCAATGAGTAAAAATTCAAACACAAAAGAAGTAAGATCACATTGAAGCATATTTTCATATCTAGTTAATAATAATTGCTACGTCCTCGCCCATGCTGTGTTACGTTCTCCATCTAAACGTCAGTTAGATATTCAAATGTTGACAAGCTTCACATGTTCACCTCCACTCATCATAAACTGAACGATTCCTGGCTGATCCTGCCTCCTGCCTGTGTTGTCAGCACACTCTTTCAGGTTGGAAGAAGGTCTTCTGGGTGGCTGCTGGGATCAACGCGGGCGGAGCGCTCTTCTACACCATGTTCGGCAGCGGGGAGATCCAACCGTGGGCCGTCGCCGAGGAAGAGGAAGCAAACACAGACAGGAAGAGGAGCAGGTCCGTCTCATCACAGATCATAACTTAAGACATCAGGACTTGAGACAAACAATGGAGGCAAAAATATGAGTGATTGGTTTAAACAACCCGGGTACAGAGAAATGTTCATGAGCTTGATTTGAGGGAATTCAGCCTCTGTAAATCAATGTGTAGTGCAGTTCTTAAGACCACAGGGACCAAGAACATCACAGGACCGGGACATTTGATTTTTGTTTTCTACAGTGAACTCTCTGCAAGGTTTTTTATCTTGAATTCTAAAGACTTGGGACTCTGTCTCCATGAGCAGCACTTTTTTTTCTAGTCGTAACGAAAGGCGTGAGCAGACATGCAGCTTTAAAGACCAAACACTTTCATATGAAACTAAGGACTGTTAAGACTAGTTCGTCGTCGCATTCACATCAAACCAGCAGGTTTGATACCTGTCACTTTTTATGATAGTTTGAGCAAAGAGGTATCTCCTTTTTTATTTTTTGGGATGTCTCTATAGACACCTCTTTTTATAATGTGACAACAGTTTGTTCCTTAAAAATTAAATCACTAATTTAATCTAATTTTATGCATGCAAGCAACTGTTACCGAGCTGCTGCTGCTTTGTGAGTCATATTTCTATTGTTTAAAAGACAATTTGGCCTTAAAGCTCGGTGCAATGATAGTATGTACGCAACAAAAATGTTACCCTCCTTCATATGTTCAGGCTTATATTTGGTGTTCACATTTTATCACAACAAATATAATACATTCAAGTTTCTAAGTTGACAATGCCTTTAAAATCAGGAAATACATTTGCTGACGTAGAAAAGCAGGAGTTCATTGGTGAGATTTGTAGTGTTCTCTTCACGTTAGGCACCAAAGGTGAGACCAAAATAAATATAAGTTGTTTATTTTTTGTGTTTAGTTTGTTTAAAGATACTATTGGAAAAACTAGTCCGATTTTTTTTAAGCTTTTGTTGATGGAACCACTTTACATGGCAGGAGTCTTCAGCTGCTGTTTTTACAGCTTTATGTTTTCTGACTTCTTCTGCAGACTGTCCAGTTGGACCAATAGCAGCACTTTTTAACCTACAAAAATCTACCGAATGCCTTACATTCAATAATAACATTTTCTAGCTCAGGGGTGTTAAACTTCACATACAAGACAACCTGTAAAAGCAGTGTAAGTAATAACAACTCAATACACTTTACATTGTTTACTTTGTGAAGAGCAACTTGTACAGAACAAAAAAGTCTACTATAACAATTATGGAACTATAGCTTTTTAAACTTTTTTAGTAATTTTAATTCCAACATTATGTAATTTTAACAAGGCCTCCAGATGCAAAACACAATGAAATGTCCAAAAATGTCGCCATTAGCGATGAGAGCTTTGCTCAACATAGCAAATTCTGCAGAAAGACCTGAAATCTTTAAAATAGTGTTTCTCTTCAGGTTTCTGCAAAAGCCTGCTGCTTCTCAAGACACGCTGTTTCTTCAGCCTTTAGTGTGTGTGTGTGTGTGTGTGTTTTTGAAAACTCACTCCCACAATAATTCAGCTCCTCCTGCTGCTCACTCCTTCAATTGAGGATAATATTTTCTGACTAAAATTCTTAACTTTGCAATGGGCCCTTTGCAGGCCAGTATCAACTGGAGGGCCATATGTTTGACACCCCTGTTCTAGTAGAAGTGGGTTTTTTAAACATGTGTTGAACTAAAAGCGGCCTCCACCGCCTGCAGCTGAACATCACCAGTGCCATAATTCCACATAAGCTAAGGGTGTTGTTGAACAATTCAATTCAACATCATCATGCTGCTGTTAATTTCTACTATATTCTCATTTGCATTACAAATCTCTTCATCTCAACTCAGTTCATTCTATCAGTGTGCTGTGATTGTAAATACTTGATGCCTATGAAAGGATGCAATAATTTATATACCTTTTTGAGTTTTGTGGACAATTTTGTTTTGATAATGTGTTGTTTCAATTTACTAGGTGCATGTGAAAGCACTCATTTCCCTACTATCAAAACTGAATGAAATTTCTTTTGAGTATTCCCAAAGTCCAAATTCTTCTGTTACCGATTTTTTTTTTTTGGGATTAAACAAATATTTGTATCATGTGTTTGTGCAGTTCTGCACTGGAAAAAAATAAATACATTTGCACCTCCTTTTAAATGGTCTGTTTATATTTTTCGTATCGATCATGTGACCAAAGGCACAACCCTGATGACAACATTGTTTAACTTTTGTTTTATGTGTCATATATAAGTGTCATATATCTGATCTGTTCATGTGGCAAATGTTTTGAGTTATTCAAATAACATGTTGCTGTGGTGGCCTAATAGCCAGAAAAGTGGCCTTGAGTTGAGAAAGTTGGAGGTTTGAATCCTACAGTTTGCAGGTCACTACATATGAAGCTAAATCCAGGCCAAAGGGTTTGTTAAAAAAATGTGATTGAAAAAATTATTATATAGAATAATAATTGAACTTGAGTCTTAAAAATACTTCATAGATAGATAGATAGATAGATAGATAGATAGATAGATCTTATTGAAGAATGTTTTGAAGTTCCCTGACCCCCAAGCATTACATGATTAATTACTGTCATAAGCAATTCAATGATGCTCTGCTTATATTATCATTATTATCATTATTATATTTAATCTATTGCGCAAACTGCTGCATTTTCGACGGCTTTCTCAAACCTTCGTGAAAAGTTACACACAAGTCAGAGGTGGCAAACCATTTTAAAATTGATGGTCATTGCACATGTGTCTGGCCCCCTACATTGTTTTCACATTTGGAGCATCTAAAAAGGTTACTTTTTTTCAGTTTTTTTTCTTCAAAAGAACAAACCTGTTGGCCATGAATTTTAGCTCCATAACTCATGAGCAAACTTGCACTCATTCACATCTACAGACATTTCTGAAGTCACGTGTTGACCTTAAAGATATGTTCTTTAACAAGAAAAAGCAAGAAAATCAAATGCAACTTCTGCAACAAAAATGCCCCAAAACTCAGAAATTCAGAAACAACGAATTCCTCTGTGGGGCCAGACCACTAACCACTGCACCAGCTGAACTCCTCAATTACAAAAGAAGAGAGCTTTGGATTTGTTGTCCTGTATTTGTGAATCAATATTTTTAGTCCATGTCTCTGGCCTGTTCGTTTTTATGTCCACTAGATGGCACAAGAACATAGTTGAACACAGGTTTGATGAGATGTCAATTGAGGAAAATAAGTTACAAACTACAAATACAAACTATTAGTTTATTAAATTGAAATTATTTAAAGATACATTTTCAGTCAGTTTCATAATTTAATTATGAGGGGGGGTCATTTAAATAAAGTATCACAACAGAACATTTAAGAAGAAATATTGTCAGTTATTTAGTCAGGATTGGGTCGTTGTCAAAAATGGTACGGGTTGTTTTTTAAACACAGACAAATTAATATGATTAGAATTTTTTGTTTATTAAGTTGTATATCGTGTTTGTTCTAACCGGACTGGGACTATTTGTTCTCAGGGCGGAACGCTTATTACACGACACAGTTGGAACTTGCATCAGACTTTCCGGGAACGACCCGGATGTTCATGCAATTATATGACGAAGAACCGGCCGGTGCGGTGTACTAGCAATTGTCGTCCCCGTCGACAATTAATTCGTTCCTCTTTTCCCAATTTAATTTAAATTCCCCGTTTTTTCCCTCTTCCATAAAACTTTAAGTTTTAAGATATTTTAGTTTGTATTAGCTGATATATATATATCTCCGACGGTTTCAAGAGGATACTTCTTGTATAACAGAATAATTTGTACAAATGCTGTTTGTTGGGCATTTAACTTGTTAAGAAAGATCTAATCTCACTTGGGGAATTTTCTCCTTTTAAAAGTAGCACACTAACCTAACTTAACACATATACAATTATCCAGGCACTATCATTCTCTATATTTGAAGTTATTTCAGCTATACATTTTATTCTATATCATTGCAAGCTCTTTGGTTAGTTACACTTGTCACGTTCATGTCATATTTATATATTATTAAAGTTAGACAATATGAATATAAATAAAATGAGGTCATTTCCTTGGAGCTCATTCGGAACAAAACTAACTTTTTCAGGGCACTTTCATGTGAATGCAATTACGCTTCTGTACATTTGATTCCAACTCATAACAAAAATCTGCAATGTTTTTTTTACCATTCTACTTCATTAAACACTCAAAACATCTGAAACCAGTTTGATTACTAAACAATACATGAATCAACACAAAGTGTTGCAGACATTGTTTCTTGCATTACACTCTTTCACACAGTTGGAACAACAGACCCTTCACATAACAAATTTATTAGGGTTGAATTTCTGTTTATTGTCAGATACAATATTTCAACATGGTAACAGAAAGACCTGGTTAGTAGATGCAGCAAGAACCTGAGAGGGCTGGAGGAAATGCTCTGTAGTCATTCAACCATGGAAGCTGTGATGCGCATATGATAATCGGGCCTTCTTTGCAGTTAAAGAAACAAAAGAGATAAAGAAAATGACGACGATAGTCTGGACATGACACTTGTGAATGTAAATTGTTGCTTTTGGAGAGTACTTCAGACAGTTTGTTGTAAATGTGCTTTATTTGCATATACTGTCATTCTGATGCAGACGAGATTTGCATGTGTGATGCTGATACTGCTATTCAGAATGATTTACCTTGAAACTGCTCTGACAGAAGTGAATACTGGACATGTGGGTTTTTTAAGGACGTTGGCATAGATCAATGCCAGTCTTTTTTTCTGCACCCACACAGACAGGAAGTCGAGTTTCGTAAAACTGGCAGATGAAGTCAGCTGCCCACCCATCACTGGTTTTGTCTGAAAACCTTCATAGTCACTTCTAGCTATTAGTCCTTCCCAACATTTTTTTTTAAATTAATGATCATTCAAAATTATTGTTTCTTCTCACACCTTTTATATAACTTAAAAAACTATACAGACTCAGTTCTTGTCACACCACAACTCATCCTATCAAGGACTGACGAACCATTCAGATATGTGGTTGTTTCTCCATATCATCATTATTTTGTATTCTCTATTCTGTCTGATTCTGTATTTTTAGGGTCCAAGCACTGAAAGTGCAGGATGACCCCTTTCAAACTGTATGGATTATTGTTATTGTATCTGTCTCATTAATTCCATTGTACACTTATTTATTCTTTGAAATCAGGAGGATTGTGAATCCTTAGACCTCTTGGCCAATGCTGTAATGATTCAAAATGATTTTCCCTCTTTAGTTAAATAGTTTTATAATAATGAGTCAAATGTGTCACTAAAACAAGTTCACACTTTCAACAAAAATCATTTTCTGTGAGAACAAAGGAAGGCATCCTGATTCATGAGCTACATAGAACAAACCAAATAATTTGGTTTAATGTCTGTCTGTCTGTCTGTCTGTCTGTCTGTCTGTCTGTCTGTCTATCTAACATTTAGCCTTCATTTCAAGAATCCTTCCACAAGGTTTGTCACCATACACTCAGAAAATGTCAATAAACTCATTCCATGTCTGTG